>ML814531.1:61134-93405 GCA_009831015.1 Picea engelmannii | reverse complement strand
AAAATGAATCTACAACATAACTTGTGAAACTTCTATTCATCAAAATGAAGGGACCAACAGGCCCCGACCACCATCCTTGACTCATCCTGAGTCAAATCTTCATCTCTTTCATGGTCTGTGGGTTCTCCTATTGTTTACCTTTAACTTTTGTCTCTAAGTTTCTTCCACTTCCATATTGAGTGATTTCATATTTTCCTTCTTCAAATGAAGGGCCCAACTTAGGTACTAGTTCTAGGGATTTTTTCTTGACTTCTTGGAAGTTTCCAACCTTGTCCTTCCACATTCTGGCAAACAATGAAGCTTCAACAACAAACTGTCGGGTGGTGTCTATAGTAAATTATTTTTGATTGGAAGCAACTAGAGAGTTCCATTCTGAGTCAGCTATGGAATTCACTTGGTGCATATGTATATAATATCTCTGGACTAAGGGTCAAAATTATCTTAGTTATTTCTTAGCCACTGTTTGAGCTTCAAACAGTGCATTCAGATCATTTCCCTCCTACTAGATCTTGTCAAATTTTTCTTGTTGTTCTAGTGGATCCATGGTGTTGGTCACTTCTTCATTGAGCAATTTGATCTTCAAGCATAGGTCCTCAAATGTTTGGTTGCGCCTTGAAATAATTCCCATCCAATCACTAACCTCTTTGAAAATTGTTGTTCATTTTGTAGTCCTTTTATGCAAGGTCACTCTTGCATTGTTTCCTTCCAAAACCATTTTTTCCAGTTGGTATTGGAGCTTCCTGGGTTGTAGTTTGTCTTCTCGCTTACTTTCTTGCAACTGTACTTCAATATCTTCCCCTCCTTCTACCAACTCAGACCAGGCTAGCTGAATTAATTCGATCTATTCCACAAGCTCACCTGTTGCACTAGATTCTGGAAGCTGAGGTGTTATCTTTATGATCATTGTCCAAGCCTATGTTAGTTTTTCCTTCACCTTCTCTACTTTATGCTCTGCCTGAATCTTTAAATATTCCTCCTACATTCTTTGTGTCTACACTAGGATTCCTTCTTGCTTCCAAAATTTGGCTTCCCTTTATTCTCGCTAGATCCTCTGCTCCAATTGCTCGGTTGAGGCTCTCATTAAGCCCATTAGCTATGTTTTCGATGACTAAGCAAGGTCACCAGACGTAGTAGTGGAGTCCAGGAGTAATCGACCTTTTAGTGGCAATCCACTAGCCATTTAATGTTTTGAGGGTGTCTGCACTTGTTCTTCACCTGGGGATGGACCTTGTAGTTGATGTGCAAGTCTAGTCTTCTAGGGAGAACCTATGTCTTTTCCAGGAAAAGTTGTAACAGTTTTTCTCATTGCTATGGATTCTGGAGTACATGCTCCAGTTGCACTTTCAAAGATGCGGTACTTTGTTCTGATTGTGTTGATTGATATTATTGTGTTCATGTCCTTAATGGTAGCGAAACTTGTGGATTCTCACTTATTTTTGTGGGGATCTCAACATTGATTGTTGCAATGGGAACTTACGATTATGGGGTGACTGAGGGGATTTATTTTTGCTGACTTTTTGTTAAAGGAAAAGAAACTGAAATGGGTACCGACAGAGTGGTTGGTTGGCTCAAGGTTTTGGTATTCAAGGTAATGGGTACCTTGACGTTCTTGGAAGGGTCGGGGATATCTAGTTGCATTGGCTCAAGGGATGTGGGTCGGGAGGGAACAATGGTATCTTGTGGTGGTGATTGGGCTTATGGTGGTGATGGGGATTTCTTAGTAATGATAGTTGAGAATGTGTTTGCATATGGCTCAGGATCATATGTGATGGTAATCATAGTCTGGGAAGCATGATTGACTGCTCTAGCATGAGGTAAAACTGCAGATATTGGTTGTGGGTTCAAGATTTTTATACAATAAATACTTGTTCAGGGTTTCTTAATTGATACATCCCTTATAAACGCAGAATTTAGGATCTCGTTGACATATTTCACTGATAGCACGACATTTTTTGGGAGCTACGATAACACTGGAAATTTCCTCTTCTTCCGCTCCAGAGGTTGCTCTTCCTTTTATGCTTCTGATTCTGTTGGTGTTTGGGCTTTCTGTTTCACCTCCGCTACGTCGGAACTTGGTCCTGCTTCTTCAAATTTCCCCCTTTTCTTTAAAATCTCTGGTGGCAAGAGGTACTTCATACCTGACTTGCGAGAGTTGTGCTTGATGTCGTTCCATGACATCATCTCTTTTTCAAATGCTTCCTCATCAAGGTAGAAAGGTAGTAACCTTAAGTGGAAGTCCTCGGGCTTTATGTGCCTCGGCCAGACAAAGGTATTGTGGTGATTTAGACCAAATGCGTTGTTCCTGGTGTTGAGATTCAACATCTCTTGTGGTATTCACCACCACTGAGTTTCATCAATGAGATGATTGTACCACTTTAAAAAGGCTGCATTTTTTAACTTTAGGTTCTCTTGATCCTCCCTTCCATGCCATGGTTCAAACATTTTCAAAAGGATACCTTTTTCCACTGGTGCCAATTTTCTTCATGTGGGTGACCTCCATTTCCACATTGCAAATGCTACTAATAGGTATCCATATGTGAATGTTCCTCCTTTCTCCTGAGCTTCCTCACAAGCAACTAGGAGTTCCTCTAGTAGGTAGTTGCACCAATTGAACATAGCTCCATTTGCACAGAAGTATACTACTGAAAGAGAATCTAAGGTGCATTCTCCCTTATAGTAGGAGTGCATGACCTTAATCTCAATGACATAGTAGGTTGTCTGGACCGTTTCTAGAATAATCAGCTCAATATTCACCATGCACCCTCCTCTCTGAGTGTGGAATTTCTCATACAGGCTGACTTCTCCCTTCCTCTTCCCATGCTTTCTCATGCCTTGGAATCCTTTGGACACATCCTCTCCCTCGAGGGATAATCTAGTGAGATGGTGGATATCATCTGCATGAATCAAATATCTTCTTTCAAGCCATAGGTTCATGTCATGCACTCGACTGATCAGAAATTTTGTGCATTGTGCAACCTCATTAGTGGTCCTGAAGATCGGTAAATACTCGATGTGCATAATTGTGGAATTAAACAGGTTTATGAATTCTAGTTTTGGGACAAATTACATTAATCCCATTGCATCTGGAGCCAAGTCCTAGAACATGTTAATATTCATCTGCGGAAAAAATACTTGGTCCATCAGGTCAAGGTCCAGGATTTTTATGTTCTCGGTCTTCCCCTTGACATCGCCTATGACCTAAATCCTGGGATCATATAGATCATATGAAGTTGCTTCTTTGGGAGATGAAATCTAGCCTCCTTTTTCTCTTGGCATGCTGGCTCTGAAGCACTGGTAAACTGGGTGAGTTGGGTTCGGCGTTGCAACTAGGGAGAAAAAGACTTCTCAAAGTATGCTTGGGTGCAGATAATTCAAAACCAAAGGGTATCTAACAACAAGTGAGTCTCACTCCTCGAGTTTGCGGGATATTATAAACTAGATAACTGGAAAAATCTATAGTCTATCATAAAGACACTCGTACTCAGTCCAGTAATGCAATCTCAAGCTTCGGCGTCCGACAGGACTGGTAATGGGGTAAAATCTATCGGGTGATATTGGATTTAATGTACAAGCTGACAGGGACATGGTTGACCTGAGGGGGATTTATGTTTCAACGGTTGAGAATCCCGGTGGGGATATCGATGGAATCTACACATATCATGCCTTTATAGATTAATGAAAAGTTATGATGGGTTATTGTAGCTACCATAAAGGGTATGACTGGCTATGACATGGATGTTACTTAAGCTTAGCTACAGTTCGGATTTACTCCTCCCATACCAAAATGATGGTCTTTGTCATGTTTAATGACCTCCTTTAATATGATGGTGACTCATACAACCCTGTGCAGCTGAGAAATAAGTTCTACACAGAAGCATCACTTAGACTGAAAAAGAAACATATGTCATGGTGCAACTATGCACACTCCGACATTATTAATTGAATTAAAGAAATTACATAAAATTAAAATATAAATACTATACATGCTCCTTTGGACTAGAGAAACAATCCTTTGGCTCAATCATGATAAATCTAGGGTTTCAGGAGGCCGAAATTCACCCAACCTGGTCAAAGGATGCCATCCAGTTGTGTTAGCTTCACTACACCAAAGTTTCGTATTTCCGCAACTATGAATGGACCCAACCAATGCATGCACAAATTACTTGGATGCTTCTGATATCGCATGTCATAGAGTAGTACCTTATCCCCTTGAGCAAATATTTTGGCCTTAATGTGCCTATCATGCCAAGATTTCTTTCTAGCTTTATCAACTGACTGATGAAAATCTTCTAGAAATCTTTCTTCCTCAAGTTCCTGTAAGTCTGCAATCCTTTGCGCAACTGATTTGTCATCTGTCATGTGTGTAGTTTGTGCTATATAAATACTAGGGGTGATAAAATATGTAGGTACAACAACTTATTTCCCATAAACCAACTGAAATGGATTATACCTATGTATCTTCTTCATGGTAGTCTTGTAATCCCACAAGACTATTGGAACTCGATCATCCCAGTCTTCCCTATTTGCACAACATACTTTTGTCAGTCCTGTTTCCATAATTTTATTGAATGCCTCCACTGTATCATTAGCTTGTGGATGCTAGGGAATTATCTTATGGTGTTTTATAAGGAATTATGTTTTCAACTTTGTGATTGTACTGCTAATAAAGTGACTACCTTGATCACTGGTCAAACTTCTAGGGCATCCAAACCGAGTAATGAAATTTTCAAATATGAATCTAGTAGTTGTAGTTGTTGAAAAATATTGAATTGTCTCTTGTTAATCCCATATTGTGAGGTAATATATTGTTTTAATGATGTATCTATCCTTTGAATACTTATATGGTAGGTTGATTGGTCCAATAAAGTCAACATCCCACTTCACAAAATCCCGAAGTGCTCTGATTGGATGAAGGGGTAATTCATCTATGCATGATGTCTTCCCTACTCTTTGGTAGGTGTCACAAGATATAGCATACTCTTTAGCATATTTAAATAACATAGCCCACCATAATCTATCTTGAAGTACCTTTTGTGTAGTACATCCAACATGTCCTCCTACAACTCCACTCTGGAATTCCCACACGATATCTTTCCTCTCGTGGTTCAAGACACATCTTCTAAGGATGTTTTCTAGTCCCAATTTGTACATTTTTGCCACAATCAATTGATGGTCGGTTGCGCGAACAACCATTTGTCATTTTTCTGTTGCAGCGTGATTTTTTGGGAAGGTCCCAATACTAAGGAAGATAGTAATTTCTTCAAGATACTTTGGGATGGACTCAATTCAAAACAAGTCTACATCTGAGAATTGATCATCCACTTCTCCACCACTTTCCCCTAACTCCAACCTAGAAAGGTGATCTGGACCCACATTTCATCTTCCTAGTTTGAAAACTACTTCTAATGAAAACTCTTGAAAGAGCAGTAGCCACTTGTAAATCCTTCTTTCAATTATTGATTTATTAACTAGGTACTTCAACGTAGAGTGGTCAGTAAAAAAATTGAAATGAGATACTAACAAAGAGTGTCTAAACTTTTGTAATTCATAAATCATAGCTAGACCTTCCCTTTCAGTGGTTGTGTAGTTGTGTTCATCTTGCGAAAGTTTTCTGCTAGAAAAATAGATAGGGTGGTCCATATTTCCTTCCCCTAGTTGTGCTAAAATGGATCCTAGAACAATGCATGATGCATCCATGTTGGTTATAATTTATACATATGAGCTTATATCTTCAATACGCTTGACCCAGGGTTCATGTCTATGAGGATTCCAACAAAACCTCCAAAACTATCGTCCCTCCTAGTAAACCAGAAGGCAATGCATAACACAGAGTCCCATGTGTAGTATCACCCAAGATATTCCTAATGGGTGATTGAAATACGCAAGTGTTTGCAGTCCAGGATTGAGTGGAGATCTGAGAAGTGTGCGCTAAGAGTTATACTTAACTTATTAACACAATAAACTGCCATTCATGACTATGCATGGAATATAATCAACTCATTCATTTAGAATATAAGTAAATACTTAAAACAGTAAGTAAACACATGCATTCAATCACATAACATAGGTTTTACTGTGGTTCACCCCCCCAGGCTACGTCCACAAAGATCTGGCTCTTAATCTCTTTTATTATAGCAGTTACAAAACTACAGTGTTGCACGCTTTACAACTCCTCTCTTCGGGTCAAGATCTATTATGAGGCAGACTAGATCACACCATGATCCTCATCCTGCGATCTAACCCTCAATATACACCCCCCTTACTTCTCTCCATCTCAACGACTTACAAAATTAGGTTGTATAGAAAATATTACAAATAGCCATCAAAACGGGACTCCTCCTCAATACCCTCTATATCCGCCTCTATATCACGTTCTAGCCTCCTCTATGAGACTTAGGTATCTATATTTATAGGTTTATGTCTCATCAACCATTACAATGTATTACAAAAAACCTAACCCTAACGTCGTTAGGTATTCCATGCATGTGCACGTGTTGTTCTTCCTTCCAGTTGTCACTTTCCTCGTGCATGCCTTCCTTCCCAAAATAGCCTTTCTTTCCACTTTGGCCTGCTTCCAACAATCCCCCAACACTGACATGTGGCTCATCCAAATCCACCTAACCTTTGTTTTCTTTGTCGATCTCCCTGGTGATTGCTTGGAACTTCGCCCTGAGCTTAGTTTCTTGCATTTGAGCCTACGTGGTCTTCTCTTTGAGTGCGTCCACTGTCTGTACTACAATATCATCGCTAATAAACCCTACACACTTTTCCTGGGTCTATTCCATATATGTCTTGGATTCCTCTGCCTGTGCAATGACATATGCTACTTTCTCTTGGAGCAGTTCCATTTGAGCCTGGCGCTCCTTTTTCTGTGTCTGCGCAGTGGTGAGATCTTCATGTAATGTCTTCATATCTTGAGCCCCTTTGACATGCTCCATCATGGACATTGTCTTCTACCTTTTCTTGAGGTATTAGATAGCTACACTTATCCTTTATTCTTCCTGGTCACATTTCTAGACCTACTTATCCTCTTCTAGCTTCATCCAAAGTTGTGCTACTTTGTCGAGCAAGTTAGTTGTTGCGTTGACCTGTCATTCTATCTCTTGTATCTGCTCCATTGTCTCTTGCTTCCTTTGCTCCCTTACCTCTGGTGGAGTGGTAGGTGTGAGATACTCATAGAGATTCTTGATCTCCTATTGATATTGATCGATTTTCTACGCAATCTGATCAATCTTTTTTGTTTCTGTGAGTTTGGCCCTCTGCGCGGTCTTTGGAATATTCTCGTAAGCTCTAGACACTTTTTTTTCCAATATGTTCATGCGTTCCCTCTCCTCTTTGGTCTCAAGTTTCGCCTACTCATATATCAATTCCAACTCATCTCATTTATCCTTTACCTGTTGTAATTCAGTTGTGTCTTTGCATGCACAAGACTGTACCTCTTGGGTAATGTTAACCTGCAATTTATATAAGGAATTGGTTAGTATCCACA
Source organism: Picea engelmannii (assembly GCA_009831015.1). Taxonomy (NCBI): domain Eukaryota; kingdom Viridiplantae; phylum Streptophyta; class Pinopsida; order Pinales; family Pinaceae; genus Picea; species Picea engelmannii. The sequence continues at coordinate 85,916 of ML814531.1, read as the reverse complement.
GAAATACCAACTGCAATTGATCCAAGTCCTTTAGGGGTGTCTTCCCCATGATATCGTCCATGCGCAACATGCTGGGTGTGACGTGAAACATTGCATTCAGTTGTGGCATTTTCTGGACTGTATCTCACTCGCTTGCTTTAGGTTCTCCTCTTGTCTGTGATGTTGATAGCCTCGTTTCTATATTATTGTTGGTTGCATGCGCTTCCTCGATCTACTTGAGGAGTTGTCGCATGTCTTCTAGCCCTTCTTCAATTATGTCCCTGTGGTGTGCAACATTCTCAAAATCCTCGAATGTGCAATCTTGAACCATTTTGGATACCATTTCTTCATCATCCTTTGTGATCATGTATTTTGGGGGTTTTCTATGTGTCTTCATCTTCATGCATGCACCCCTCGTATGAATAGTTGGTCGCTTAGTCAGCCCTAACTTTTGTGGATTAGGGCTTGGTGTAGTCCCCTGTGTTACCTCAGCCTGTTTCTATTGTACTTGGGGTGTCTGTGTATTATTCTTCTTCTCCATCTGGACTCTTGTCTTGGATGTACCCCCTTTCTTCTGCTTTGGTTTTGTTTGGCCCGTCCTTGGTTTCTTGGGAACTGTGACTTCTTGTGGTTGTGTCTGTTCTTGCTCTGCCTACTCATAATGTGGATGTTCTTGCCTTTACTCCTCCTCCTCTGCCCCTGCAGGTATGTCTCGAGTAAAGACTAGAATCCTCCAATCATCTTCCCAATCCTTGATGGCCATTTCTATGTCCCCCTCTGTGATGAAATAGCGTAGTTGTAGCCATTACTTGATGGGATCCTTCCGCACCTAGATCCACATTGCATGTCAAGTCACCTTGAAGTTAGCGATGCCATGATATAATGCAACATCCTGCAGTGTTATCCTCCAAATGTTGGATATGGTCTCTTATAGGTTGCAAAGATATCCTTTGAATATAGTTGGGTTCATATTTCTGTTCCTGGCATCTGAAGCGGCGCCAAGCGATAATTACCTCGCTCCATGATTGGGTTTGGGTCTGGTGCCGAAGAATAAATAGTCTGGTTCCTTCCAGCCCATAATGGCTATCAGCATGATCAACCATGAATAATGAAATTTTGTCCCCAAATCCTGTGCATCCTTGCAGTCATATAGAAACATATTCAAAAGATAAGGGCCCCAGCTGATCATGGTTCCCTCGACACACTATGTTGTATCTATGACAACCCTGATCGAGACTTCCTCCTTGCAGTATTTTCTGAGCATCTTGCAGGCCATGACTTTTGTGGTCATTTTTATCACGATGTCATTGATCTGTTTGATAATGATTATGTGTGTCCCCCTTTCAGTGTTGTATTTATTTTTCAACTCCTCAATGAGTTCTTTTTCCCATGTTTTTTCTTTGAGAAATTGTGCAGGATCCATGCCCTGTGATGGCAGCCCTATGATGTGCACAATGAGCTCTACATCTATTGAGACGATCTTGTCTAGCCACAAATCTCTGCCATGTGTGACCGCCATCAATTTCTTGACACAATTGTTTGCATATTTTCCTCTGCCAAAGGTTGGTAGTTCCAATAGACCTAAAATCCCCATTTGTTCCAGTGCTCCTGCCCACTAGAGTGGTTGATGAATCGGTTCCCCAAACGGATCTACACACACAATCTATAGGTAGACTTTCTTTGCGAACTCTGGGAACTTATCTGTGTCTATTACATCATGGTATGAGTATTTTAATTTCTCAACATAACCTAGCAAATCTTCTTTCACCTGTACCCCTTCTGGTATACGCGGAAAAACAATTTTTGCGGTGGGTTGTCTACGCGATGACCTAGGTACCTGTTTCTTGGCCTTTCGTGGTGGTGGCTGACTTGAGGTTCTTGCCTCCATCAGTCGTTCTTATGCATATTGTTCCGGCCAACTCATGACATCTTCCACTGCTCCCTCCCATGGGTGTTCCAACATGGTTTTCAATGATTCCTATGGCCCGACCACTGCTTCCTGATTTGGGGTCATCCCATTGACTCTCGAAGCTTCCTCGGGGTTGACTAGTTGCACTTGACAACCTATGTCCTCATTTTGTCATCCCTTCCCTTCTTCTAGCATATCCACGTCCATTCCTGTTGGTGTTTTCTGCTATTTTTACTCCAAAATGGGTGTGGGGTTTACTGGTGTTGACACGGGGGCATACCCAGGGTTCAATGCTCAAGAGTGCACCAACAAAACCCTAGCTACCAGCCCTTTCAGCAACACCTATGAATCAGATGCAGTCTCACTCGAGGTAGAGGCAAGGGTGGTTGCAAGACTCAGTTGTCTGCAACCTTAGCTGGGACAAAGATCTGTGATTATCTTGCTTACAACACACTTAGCATCAGTTATTCCTTAACATACATTCATTAATACACTTCATAGAAATCATAGATCATCGCAATAATTACTCAGATATGGAACTTAGCAACGATAAACAGGTTATACCTAATAGATTAAGAACTTATCATCTTATATATCATATCTAGCATGCATTCATATCTCATAAGCACAAAGCATCAATAGATCTATCTAAACATATCAAAGCACTTAGCAAGAGAGATACAAACACATCAGCACAATACACAGAGTTACCGTGGTTCACCCCCACCCTGGGGCTACATCCACAAAGTCTTCTTCTATTATTATCTTCTGTAAACCAAGTTACAACACAAATCCTTCAAGATCTTACCCCGCCTAGGACAAGAAATCTGTGCATCTCGCTAGATCCTCTTTCCCCAGGTATATCCAAGCACTAAGTCCTTCCCTGACCCATGCACTTAGCACTTACAATACTTATAGTAGGCACAGAGCTCTTACAGTCACACAGACGTCTAATCACATAGATCTACTTTATACACTAAGCCATTCACTTTACATCACATAGTTGACACACACATCTCCTTTATTACATTGCCTACCCTTCTATTTATACATGCAAAAGTCCTAAATAAGGGTCGATATCCATTTCCCATTACAATATTCCCAAAAAACCCAAAAAACCTTAAAAAGGGGTGGAGATCCCATGATCTCCTCTTCGCCATGCGCTCCTTCTCCGATTGGATGTCGGAGTACCAAAAATAGTCAAATATGACCAAGTATTCCTAAAAACTTGGTCAAGGGCCAATAGGCCCCCAACACTCACCTGTGACTTGTCCCGAGTCACTGAGGTCTAGCCAATTTTGCTTCAAGCACCTCGAGTTTGGCTCGAGCCGCTTCGACTTGTTTCTTTGTGATTTCCTCCTGCTCGGTGAACTCTTGGATGAGTGCATTATTGACGGGTCCTTCTAGGCACTGCTTTGCTATAGTCACAACCTATTGTAGCTTTGTCCCTTAGTTCTCAATCTCTAAAAATAGTTGACATTCCTTATCCTGCAAAGGTTGAAGTTGTTGCGTCACTTCCATGACCTTGCTCTGGATCATGTGGATCTGCTGCTGTGCGACGCATTGCTCATGGGATCGCTTCATTTTCTCTATGGTTGATAGGGCCTTCAACTGCATCTGAAGGCTATATACATGTTGCTTTTCCTCCTAGAGCTTCGACTCTAGTTTATGCAATTCCAAGTTCTCGGTCAGGTTCTCATGTATCTGTGCACTTCTGGAACCTAGTTGTTTGAATTCTATAGTGAGTTCTTTAATCCTTTCTACTGTACCCTGGGCAGTTATTTCTCGTTGGTCACGCTCTTCTTGTGGGGTACTTGGGATGATATGAAGCTCTAAGTCCATGACTCTTTGTTGTAGTTGCTGAATAAATTCAGCAAGTTTCATCACTTGACAGTCTAAGGGTTCTTCGGCCTTTTGTTCGAAGGCGGTCATAAAGAGAAATTCGTTGTTGATAGCTTCTTCGATCCCGATTTGCTTCGCGAGAAGCTACTCCTTCCCTTTTTGGATTTTTTCTCTGTCTTTATCAAATTTCTCTTGGATGGCCTCCTTCTCTTGTTGTGCAGCTCTATGCTACTCTATGATTTCCTCATATGCTTGCTTTAGGGCCTCGGTGGCATGTGCTATTACTTCTTCTACTTTTCGAAGGTGTACTTCGACTATGTCAGCAATCATGCAGAGTTGAATTGATTCATCTCCTGCTTCTGTTGTTCGCTTCACTCCTTGGAGCTCGGATTCAATTCTGTCATACATAATTTGTTGCTTGGCCACCTGCTTTTCTATAATTTCTTCTATGGCTTCATTCCGAGTTGCTAGGAGAAATCTGAAGTCATCAGGGGTGAGCGTGTTCTTCATCTTGGTCACAGTCATTTTTTATTTATTCTTAGAGGAAGACTTCGAAGGTGACCCTTTTCTCTTCTTTGGAACTTAGACTTCATCCTCTACTTGTTGTTTGAATTCCTCTAGGTCTTTGTTTGTTACCTTCTTGATCGGGTGTGATGGAAGTTGTCTTTACAGAGTATCTATCTACATCCTGAACCTCTTCAGGCTTCTTTGTTTCCTTTGTCTTCTTTGTCTTCTTCATCTTACTGGGCCCAGGTGTGTCTTATGTAGCTTCTAGGTTATCAATGTCTAAAATGTCCACTAGATCTATTGGAACAAGGAGGTCCACCAACCATTCCTTGGTGATTTCTTCTAGGTCTTCTTTGGTCATCTTATAATAGGACTAAAGTTGTTCCTAGTGTTCATCAGTGCGTGGAGTTAGGTATATAAAGTGGTGGTCCATGCTAAACTTTATCAGAGGTCAGAACCTTTGTAAAGTGTTCAGGGTTATGCGAGGTTCACCCCCTATGGCTTCTTTCAGTTGGTTATAGTATCTATGAAAAATGGCATTTGATTTCCACTGCTTTCTCATGTTCGTCGAGTACCATAAGGTACTGAACTTCAAAGCTAATGGTTTGAATGGGTTTAGGTCTAGGAAGGTTGCACCTTCCGGTAGCTCCCATGCAACAAAGTTGATCAATATTAGCAGCCAGCTAAAGTGGAATTCATGCCTTTGGTCCTAGGCTTCTCTATAGTCAATTTCTAGCTGATTGACCAAGTATTTTACCCAATTCATTTGTAGTCTCTTTGCACATTTTCCTGCAAGGTCCACTATGAATCCTGATACTTGTGTAGGTCTATTCTTATGTACCAGCTTCCCTGCTATTAGCTGACATGCGAGGTGCACTACGCCACTCTCGATAGAGGCTACCTTGTAACCTCACGCACCTTTTTCAACATTTCCATAAGCCTCTTTAATCTTTTGTGAAAGAGCGTGGTCCACAATCATTCCAGGGTAGTACTCATGGGGACCAGGGCCCTGCATGCTAAGCCCGGTAATCTTGTTTATCAGCATCGAATCAACAGTTATGCGACAGTTTAACCACAGGTATCCTCCGTGGTAACTTGCTAGCAGCAATTTCACACAAGTAGACACCTCCTGATGTCTGTCGAAGTGTGGTATTTTCATAACGTTGAGTAGAGTATACTACGCAAGGTTCATCATCCATTGTTGACGGATGATATTCGAATTCTGACCCTTAGTCCTCGTTAAGTACTTAGATGGTGCGAGCATGTTGTAGGCTTTACAGTCTCCCAAGTTAAAGTCGCAAAACTTCAACGTTGTAACCTTGTCTTGATCTGCGCAATAGGTGCGAACTCTTTTCGGTTGATATGCAGTGACTAGGGTGTATTCAAAGTCTCTAGGGACACTATACCTATTAATATCACCACTTAGAGGGGGAATGTAAGCTGGTAGTATGGTTGGCACTAACTTCACGTTGGCTGCGTCATCTTTATGCTTAGTTCTCAACTCTCTGTCAGATCGATATGTTTCAGCTCGAGAAGTCGATGGGGAGGCTGCCACACCTCTCGATGACGAGGCTTGGACTCTGATGGAAATTCCTCTTTCTGACACGACTCTTTATGTCCTTAATCTAGAAATTACTTCTCTCACCGATTCTTCTGTTGCGCTAAGCTCGTCGAACATGTAAGCTCGGGATCATTGTCTCAGGTTATCAATGGAATGTTAGTACCATAATCAGATAGAGAATAAAATTGGAGTAATCACTATTTCATAACGCAGGTATTCTGTAATCTCAAGTTCTCAATTGTCAAAAGTGTCTTTCGAGCATGGCGCGACAGAATAAGTAAGTAGCTCTGCAAAGGATTGCTTGCAATGGATATGAAGCTTCCATGACTATTGATCTATCCATTAGGGTGAGGTCCAACACTTTAGTGGTTTTCTTTTAATACTTTTCTGCCCATTCGGGGTGGAAGTCGAATGGGTATATCAGTCAACGGCTATATTGCTTCGCCACGGCAAAGTATTGAGTGTTGTTGTTCTGATATCCTGACGAAGTTCAAATTCTGCATGTTTTTCTTCTACGGGATTCCTTCTGGCACATTCTATAATTTTTCCAACTTTGCTTTCTTCTTCATGATTTTCCTCGACTTCTTTCCAGTGAGCTTTGTCTCAGTCAACCTTTTTCCATTATGATTCTTTTCTTATTTAGGCATGGTAACTTCGCGTTGTGGGGTAGGGTTCAGGATTGGTGTTTCTTCCTTCATTGGCTCTAGGGTAGGTGCCCTACTTTCTTGTTCTTGTACTCGTTAAGCTCTGACATTCAAGTCTTGATACCTAAATAGCTTCGTGTTATCCTCTCATTCTTCAATTAAGTGTGTTATTCTTCTAGCCATGAAAGACTTTAACTCTTGCTTCTTTTGTTCTAAGTCTGCCTCTTCTTTCTTTCGACTCTGATCTTTCATAATCCAAGTTTTTCCTAACAAAATTGGAAATGGAGCACTGTTTTCCACAAACTTAACAATCTCAAAATATTATTTTGTTGAGGTTCCATGGGTAGCCATGGCTATCTAGGTAATCCGTCCACATAAGGTTACCAATTTTCCTTTAAACAAGCTTACTCCTCCTAGTGAAGGAACCAGAGCAGGTCTTCCTAGGGTTTCCCAAGTGATTTCAGTCATTATGTTTATCGGTGTTTCCTCATCCAAAGTACAGTCAATGTCGAAGTCCCATATTCTCACTTCGACTTGTTCTTTCCTCTTGAGGATCTCTAATAAGTTGATGTCTCTATGATCATTCAAGGTGTCTTTCATTTTCAGTAACATAATATCTAACTCTTTCTGGGGTTCCTTTATAATCTGAGTCTCTTGATCTCCTTTAGGTTTTTCTTTCTCTATATTCATCTTTTCAAGTCTATCAATCATTCCAGGGAAATCTAGTACTTCATGGTCCATATCCTTACAATAGAGACAATTCATTCTTCCACCAGGGCACTCCTTAGCTATATGTCCTGGTTTTCTACAACTGTAACATAGGGTCAATCCTCTTTTTTTTCTAAATGATCCCCAACTTTTTCTATACTGCACGCCAAGATCATGGTAGCTAGCCTGCAACAAATTCTTTTGAGGATCCTGCATCCATCTGTTAGTCCAAACATTTTTTCTATGCATAGGTATAACATATCTATCATTATTCATATCAAACTTTCTTTCATCTAACAATGCCCTAGTTTTCAAGCTAGGACAAATTTTATCAATCATAACTAAATCCATGCTTTAGAAAAAAAAAATTCCACTTATCTTACTTCTATAGAGCACAAAGCTTCCAGATCTAATACTTTGAACTATTCTTACCTTTATCAAAGCACAAAGATTACAGATCTTACCTTTTTCTTGCAGATCTGACCTCTTTTCTTTGCAAATCTGACTTCTTTTCTTCAGATCTGACCTCTTTTCTTCAAATCTGACCTCTCTTTGTTGGCACAAAGCTTCACAGGTCAAATAGAACACTGTGCACTAGGGCAACAAATCTACATATAAAACTTATTTTGCACAAAGCTTCTTCTTCCTTAGTTCCCAGCAATCACAATTTTAGGTCCTGGCAACAGAACCATTTGTTGGCACAGGGGAAGACTCAGGATTCAATGCTCAAGAGCACACCAACAAAACCCTAGCTACCGGCCCTTTCGGCAACACCTACGAAGCAGATGAAGTATCACCTGAGGTAGAGGCAGGGGTGGTTGCAAGACTTAGGTGTCTGCAACCTTAGCTAGGACACAGATCTATGATTATCTTGCTTACAGTACACTTAGCATCAGTTATTCCTTAACATACATTCATTAATACACTTAACAGAAAGAACAGAGCACCGCAGTAATTACTCAGATCTGGCACTTAGCAATGATAAATAGGTTATACCTAATAGATTAAGAACTTAGCATCTTATATATCATATCTAGCATGCATTCATATCTCATAAGCACAAAGCATCAATAGATCTATCTAAACATATCAAAGAACTTATCAAGAGAGAGACAAACACATCAGCACAATACACAGAGTTCCTGTGGTTCGACCCCACCCTAGGGCTACGTCCACAAAGTCTTCTTCTATTATTATCTTATGTAAACCAAGTTACAGCACAAAGCCTTCAAGATCCTACCCCGCCTAGGACAAGATATCTGTGCAGCTTGCTAGATCCTCTTTATCCAGGTAGATCCAAGCACTAAGTCCTTCCCTAACTCATGCACTCAACACTTACAATACTTACAGTAGGCACAAAGCTCTTACAGTCACACAAACGTCTGATCACATAGATCTACTTTATGCACTAAGCCATTCACTTTACATCACATAACTAACACACACATCTTCTTTCTTACATTGCCTACCCTTCTATTTATACATACAAAAGGCCTAAATAAGGGTCGATATCCCTTTCCCATTACAATAATCCCAAAAATCCCAAAAATCCATAAAAAGGGGTGGATATCCCGTGATCTTCTCTTCACCATGCGCTCCTTCTCTGACTAGATGTCGGAGTACCAAAAACGGTCAAATATGACCAAGTATTCCTCAAAACTTGGTCAAGGGACAACAACTGGTGTTGTATCCAGTGAAGGGATTTCGTCAAAATTTATATCTTTTGGTCGTTGTTGTTCGCTTTCTTGTGATTATGTTTGTGTTATGGTCCTAAATCTGGATTGTATGGAAGTCTAGCTCGGTTCTTATTTTTTCGGTCGTTCCATCGTGGAAAATTGGGTCATTCAATTTCGTAATAATCTTTTTTCTCCTGCGTCCTTGCTTTGTATGGGAGTCATGTGAATATTTTCAAAGACATTACCTTTATTATAGAACTAATGAACATATATTTCCTTCGTACTTGTCATTACTCTCCCTCACCATCTCCAGTTCGTGTGATTAATGTGGCATCCTGTCGGTCATTTTCGGCATTCAATTCCACTTTCCTTAGTCACTTAGCACTTATTTTTTTGTCTTCGTATTTCCTTCTTCTTTTCATTTTTAACTAGCCATTGGCCTTGTCTTCGTTGGGCTCGTATTCCTAAGTGTCCTTGTTCCTTCTCCTTTCGGCTGATTGTACCTTTGTTGGTGTTGGTTGATACCTTGTTTTTTTCTTTTTTTACCATGCGATGACTTTCAAGTTGTGGGTGGTCAATTGTCCTTGTACAACTTCAGTCGACTCACATTAATAATCCCTCTAATTTATGTGCCTCCTAAGTCCTTCAGTTATACAAATCCCCCATCTGTGACAGCTTTTACTTTGTACGGTCCTAACCAGTGCATTCTAAGTTTTCCTGGATGTTGAATGGATTTGATGGCATACATCAACACTAAGTCTCCTTCCTTGAAAGTTTTCTTATTGATGTGTTTGTCATGCCAAGTGTTAGCATCAGAAGTCACTCCTAGATTGCGGCAGAAGTAGAGCCCAACTCCCATCAGTTTATGTCACAAATAATTTAATGGGGTGGTTGAATCGATAGAAACCCAGGAAGGTATCGCTTTAACTCAGAAAATTGGGCCTAGTATGTAAACCAGAAGTGGTCTTGATCTAACTTCCATCAGTGGGTTGATTATAAAATGAGCATATGGAAGACTTGATAGGAGGAGTGAGCAAGACTGCTTTGGGCATTAGGACTTTCGGCAACTTGAGAAGAAAAAACTCATAACACAAGATCCTCTTGGTTCAAAGTTTCAGAGGAACTAAAAGGTGACTTGACTGGATCTTCCAATTCCAAATCATTAAGTGTTGAGAAAATACAGGAACTGATTAGAAATAATGCAACTATTACAGTGATCCAACCTTTATCATCCTATAACAGTGCAACTCGATAGCATCCTCCAATTCCGAGTTGTTCTAACACAATGTAAATAGAGAGATGGAAAGAGGTTGACATTCATAAGGCAAGAAGTCTCAAGTGCCAATACATAACCAGAGCAACTAGTCCTTCATCAAACTTTACAATTGGTAGCCTAGCTCAACCATCGACCTTTACAAACATGGAAAAATTGTCTACATATACTCACAGCAAAAACAATACATTGCATTAAAAACATTGTGTATGCATGTCTACTGGCAGTCTGTGCATGTAGACTCTGAATGATCATGCACTTATGACAGATGCAATCAGACTCCTGACAATCTTGCGGATGAATCGACATGCCTTTAATACTTTGTCGAAATTTCCATTTATAGCAGAGACGATCTCTAAAAACCTCCAACAACTTCAATAACTACTTCATTGGGATCGGGAATGACCCTGGTCAACTCTGCCCTTTGGGATGTGGAGGCCTTCTCATGGTGCCAACTGGATCGGATAAACGGTTTAATGGATAAGGCGTGGAGGCCGTTGTGAAGACTAGGACACATGATGGTGCACGAACGAAGGTTCGGCGGGCATGATTTGGAAGGCAGCAGGACTGATGTCAGAGGAAGAGGAGGAGCGAAAGGAAGTGGGCCACGTCACATGGACAAGTGGGGAATAGACAGTAGGGGAGAAGACAACATAGAAGGAGACACGACAAGAGGGGGCCTTGTGACAATACCACTCCATTCCAGACCCCCCCCCCTTTATTAAAGGAAGAATGGAAAAGGGGGTATGGAATCAATCGAGCATCATTGATCCGGGCACCCTAATATTGACCGTTGAGAGATGCATTCCCAATTCTAGACCCCCCCCCCCCTCCGTTAAAGGTAGAATGACAAGGGGGGTCCAGAATGAAACTTTGGCCGCAGATCTAAGTGGGCAGATCTTGATCATCCAAACCTGCATGCTCATTAAAATGACATGTCAGCACTTTAAACTTTGGGATAAATGGGTTTTCCAAATCTCTCTTTCACCCAAGGGGAAGCTTCCCCTAGGAAAATACCCCATACATGATTATGTGCTAACATTAGGCTCCATGGGGGATGGCATGCCCCCTGTGGGCTGCCGAGAACTCTTTTGTAGCTTCAGTGCCTTGTTATTGGGCTATGGAGTCGTTATTAAAACATAAATACAAAAAGAAAACAATATTTACAAACGCAGAAGAGCCATGTGTGGCTCAAGAGAAACATCTCTTCAGGAAATGCCCATTCACAAGGCCACTGAAAACTTCTTGATCCTTCAAATATCGTAACCTGTAGGTATTATTTCAAAATGCTTGAAAGATTTTGAAGGGCCCTACCCATAGGGATTCAAATTTGTCATTCTGGCCCTTGACTTGCTTAGGAGCATCCCATTTCAATACCAGATCTCCCATATGGAAATCTTCCTTCTTGGCCTTTCTGTCGAAATCCTGCTTGATCTTCTTCTGATGGTCCTAAATTATGTTCATCACCTTCTCTCTGGCCTACTGGACCTCTACCAGTTGATGAATTCTTTTGATCATATCATCAGGCTCTCCTTGATAATCCTGGAGGAATTTTGCAACAAGCATGGCTAGATGAGAATTAAAAATAACTTATATTCCATAAACCAATTGGAAAGGGGAGATGCCTATAGATCTCTTTGTCGTCACTCGATCAGCCCATAGAGTGAATTTCATCTTTGAATCCCATGCCTTTTTGTTGTCCTCTAATAGTCTTTTGATGATCCTTATCATGCTTTTGATGGAGGACTCTGCTAAACCATTTCCTTGAGGATAGTAAGGGGTGGAGTGAATCAGTTTGATCCCAAATTGCTCACAGAATTTGACTAATGGTTTAGCTTTGAAAGATTTTGCGTTATCAGTAACAATCTTGCTTGGGCAGCTGAATCTTGTGATGAGGTTTTCCAGGAAACCAATGATCACCTTATGGGAAGCACTCCTTGTGGGGATAGCTTCTATCCACTTGGTAAATAAATCCATGGCAGTCAGGATCCATCTGTGTTGTCCACTTGAAGCAGGGTGGATCTCCCCAATAAAGTCTAGGCCCCACTACTGGAAAGATCCTGAATCAACCATAGGTTTTAAAGGCATAGATTTAAGCTGTTTCTTTCCTGATAACCTTTGGCATTTGATACAGGCTCTGAACTCTCTACAGACGTCAGTGAATAAGGTGGTCTAGTAGTACCCAGCCCTAAGGATTTTGTAGCCTATGGTTTTCCAAGACTGGTTCCCTCCACATAGGCTGTCATGAAATTGAACAATGATCCTTTGAGCCTCTTGTGGATTCATACATTTTAAAAGCACCCCCAGGGGGTGTTTCCAATATAAAACTCGATCAACAAGGCAGTATTTAACTGCTTTGAGATTTAGATCTCTTGCCTTGTTCCTTTGTCGGCCATCAGGAGGCTGCAACTCTTACAGAAAATATATGACATCCTTGTACCAAGGACATCACGCCAATGGGGGTTCTGCTTGAGTATTTGCATCAGACAGCTGATCCTGCCAAATTTATGAGCATTCATTAGTGAAACTTACCCCCAAAGCTTTGCAATTTGCTTCAGCCAACAACTTGGCTAAACCTTGACCTTCGATCAATTTGGTAGGCCTTATCTCCAACTCAAACTCAAGGATCTTGGATATCCATTTACTCCTCCTCCCATCTATGTCAGGCTGAATAAGAATGTCCCTTACAGAAGCTGAGGGGACATAGGCAGTGATTTTTTACTGCAGGACATAGACTCTAAAATATTTAAGAGCTTTCACCAAGGCATAGGCCTATTTCTCCATGATGTCGTACCTGACCTCAGCATCCCTTAATGCTCTGCTAAAATAGGCAATAGGCTGCTCCAGCCTAGTGTCATTTTTTTGTAGTAAAACAGCAACCAATTTGGCGGATGAGGCAAAGGAGAAAATAAGGAAATCCTTCAAATAATTGGGACTGATAAGCATAGGAGATTCAATCAATGCTTTATTTATCTTCTCAAAGGAATTTCGAGCCTCAGAAGTCCACCTTACTTCATTTCCCTTCTTCAACATGGTTGTTATAATCTTTACCATTTTAGCAAAGTTAGAAACAAACCTCCTTAGGAAATTAATTTTTCCAAAGAAAGACTCGACTTCTTTCCTGGATCTAGGGATTGACAAGGCTTGGATTGCATCAACTCTGCTAGGATCAATCTTGACTCCCACTATCGATACTATGTGACCCAACAACGTTCCCTCTTTCATGGCGAACAGAGATTTTTTGGGATTCAATGAAAGGCCAAAAATCCTGCATTTCAGAAAAACCTTCCTGAGATGACAACAATGTTCTTTATCAGACTTGGAAAAGACTATGATGTCATCCAGATACAATACCACACACTTATGCTTTTCCCCAATGAAAGCTATGTCCATGGCTCGCTGGAAAGTTTCCCATGCATTCATCAATCCAAAGGGCATTTTAGCATAAATGAATGTGCCCAATGGAGTGGTAAACGTTGTCTTTTCTCGGTCCTTGGGAAGAACAGAGATTTGATTGTAGCCAGAGAAGCCATCAATCATGGAAATTCTGGATGATCCTATCACCCTCTACAATATATGTTCCATCTTTGGCAGGGGGTAATGGTCCTTCCTTGAGCTCCTATTCAGGTTTCTAAAATCTACACAGAGCCTGATTTCTCCATCTTTCTTCCTTACTGGGACCAAGTTGGCTACCCACTCTGAATATCTCAATGGCACGATGATCTGGGTGTGTAGCAGCTTCTTTACTTTTCTCTCCATGATAAGTAGAAACATAGGATTGATCTGTCGTAGTTTCTACCTAAATGGTTTAGCTTCCCTTTTCAATGGGATTTTATGCTCAATGATAGAAGTGTCATAATTTTTTAGGTCCTCATAGGTCCAGGAAAAAACATCTACAAAATACCTCAATAATCCAGCGTACTCAGCCCTCTGCTCCTTTGTCAGACTTCTTGACAATTTGACAAAATTGAGCTCATTCTCGGTGCCAATGTTGTACTAAGTTGTATCACCATCATCATCTGATATTTTCCCCTTTAATGTCACATCATTTCTATCAAAAATCCTTTCCAAAGGAACCAGTCCCTTTGGAATATGATTGTTAGGTAGTTGCACAATGTCACGCTCTGCAATCTTGCTCAGAAAATTACCATCATCAAGTTTTTCTTCAGAAACAAGGTCTTGATCAATATGCAACGTTGAAAATTCTTCAACAGTCTCCAAGAATATTTTGATCTCAAGATCATCCTCGAACACCTTCCAATGTTTGACATTTTCAGGTATGGAGGGCCTGTATTTTACTTCTACCTCATATTTGAGTTTGGGTGGCAGGGGGACTTTGAAATTGCTTGTTGATGTAACCAGAGAATCAACCACTGTGTTCTTCTCTCTTGGAAGGAATGAAATGTTAAATGTCGAGAAGAAATTGTCGATTAGGTCCCATACCTCATTTCTGTAACTCCTGAGTCGAGGATGCTTGGCCTGATAGGCATTTCTGATCTGTTAGACAATCAATTATGGCCTGAGGTAGTGGGCTTCTTTCTAAGTTTTAGAAGAGGCTCGGGAGAATTAGTGAGTTGCAGTAAACTGGAGTCTAAATTAGTGTCAAGGGAAAAGATATCATGGTTGGTAGGATTGGCTTCGTCACTGATTATGTAGGCTAGCTGGGCTTCTCTGTACAGTCTCCTATGTTCCCCCCCAAACACTGGAATAGTAGCATAATTTAGGTCCATTTGTAGGGTTCCCCCAAGTCTTTTTATCCAGTACCTTGACAACAACATACCAAAACTTGGCGGGGGGACATTAGCCACTACAATGTCCATGACCACAATTTTCATGGGCAGTTGAAACAAGGTCACAACCAGATCTTTGATGACTCCTAGACATTGAAATTTCTTGGAGTCAAAGGAATAGAGGTCATGATAGGCTCTGGTGACTTCTAGTCCTAATTCTTCCATGACAGTTTTGGGAATGAGGTTGTGGGAAGCCCCTAAATCCATCAAACAGTTGTGCAGTACCTTATCATGTATGTTCAAGGATGTGTAGAAGGGAGGGGATGAATCATTCTTGTCTTCTACCATAGGGCCTAAGATAATTGTAGGCTTTTCATCTTGTAAATTGATTGAGTCTATGGGATGATATAAGGTTTCAGATTGTAATAGTTCGGAGAGGCGCTTTTTGAATACTTCATGTTTGATCAGTTCGGAGAGGGGCATAGGGATTCTGATTTTTTGAATTTCATGCTCAAAGTTAAAAGAGGATGCAAGCTTTGGGATTTCCCTTACTTCAGGAACATGAATCTAGACCATTGGAGAGAGGGGTTGGGCCTTCTTACCTTTGTTGTTGTCTGCTAATTCATTAGTAGGTTTCTCCTTTCTAGTGAGTTGTTCAGGAACATCAGGTGCTCCTGTCTCCTTCTTGGATCTTATGTTATACTTGTTCTGACTGTTGCTAGCCTTGTTTCCCTTTCTTAGCTCGTTTAGCTGACTGTCCATGAGAGACTCCTCATATGTTGATTGAGTGAGATGAGGAAAATGAGAAGTATCTCGGAAGCAGTGGATTTTAGGATCAAGCATGTCTATTTCCCCTTCTTCATCATTAGCTACAAAATTATTTTGAAGAGGGGCCTGAACCTTCTGATCTTCTCTATCTCTTCCCCTCTGGTCCCTCTGTATAATCTGGGGAGCATTATTATTTGGCCTCCTAAAATTTCCTTTGTTTTCAGTATTTTGAGGATTTATGTATGTTTTCTTCCCCTCTACCTTCATTTTCTCCATTTCTGTGGACAGAGACTTCACTATCTTGGTCAATTCATCTACTTGCAGGTGAGGCACAGAGGGGCCATAGGTCAAGGCTTCAAATCTTCCCTTTCTCTTGTCTGCATCTATCTTATTTCTCATTCTGTCAACTACCAATACATTAGATTCCACCTCTATGGAAACATCTTTCATTTGAGCTAGGGAGGCTGCTCTTCTATCTCTTAGTAGAAGGCAAAATTCAGCGTAGAATGCATTAGCATAAGAGATTTTAGCAGAGGCTTCTGTGGGTTTTATCTCAGCAGGGATCTTATAATACATCCTATTGAATCTTTTGGAGAAGTCAGAGACAGACTCTCCTTCCTTTTTCTTCAAGGACCCAAACTCTATCATGTAATACATGAAATATTTTTTTATCTCCCCACTGCCTCAGGAACACATTATCTAAAGCTTCAATCTTAGCAATAGATCTAGGGGCCAATCCCCTAAACCATTTCCTTACCTCACCGTCAAGGCTCTGGACGAAGACTCTCATCCAGACATCTTCATTTTCAATGTTCAGGTTTTCTGTGTAACTGTAGAAGGAAGCAAGGTGTTCTTCCACAATTATGTCCTCTTCCCTAGTGAATTTAGGCACATATTTCCAGTAATCTCCAGCAGGGAGAGGATTCATAGGTTGAGGTAGGATTAAGGGGGCATATCTGGCAGACACTATCGCATCCATTATGTTTAAAGGGGGATTAGCACCTACCATAGTAAAAATAGGTGTAGGAGAACCAAGAGGAGACGAGGCTTGAATTGGGAAGACAGGAACTGAGCCGACAGGATGGGAGGGGAACGACATAAAATATGGAGAACAAGCTTGTAGGCTGAAAGGAATAGAAGTTTCTCTTTCTTCAACAAAAATGGTAATAGGAGAAGGCGTGGTAAAACCCGGGGTAGGAAAGTATTCAAAGATGTTGGGTCTAGACCAGGGTACCACCTCAGGGGAAAGGGGAGTGACAAGGGTTTCTCCTACCAATTTTTGACCAGGAGGAGGAAACTCGGTAGGAACACTCCCAAAATTTAGACTACGGGAAACTCCAACAGAAAGTAAATAAACAGGATGAGATGAAGGTGTTGGAGTTTCTATAAAATCATGAAAATCATCAGAAATACCTGGTTTAGTAGTAGAAGTACCTCCTCCAGAGGACTTTCCCTTTCTGATAATCTTCTTTGGGTCAGGTTCAGGTGGCGCCAACAGCAGCTAAGGAGTAGACCTTGTATGTCTGCCTCTAGAAGCCACAGCTGAAACAATGGAGTTTCTTGTGGGTTCGCATCAATGGGGTCACCCAGCGGAGTCGCGTGAGTGGAGTCACCAGGTGCACAATAGAAATCTAAATAGTTCTCATATCTGATGTACCTTCAGAATCCATTAATCGTTGTCGTTCAATCCTGGGGAAGATATTCAACTTTGTCCCCTGCAACGGTGCCAGAAATGTTAGCGTCAAAAGTCACTCCTGGATTGTGGCAGAAGCAGAGCCCAACGCCCATCAGTTTATGTCACAAATAATTTAATGGGGTGGTCGAATGGATAGAGACCCAGGAAGGTATCGCTTTAACTTAGAAAATCGGGCCTAGTATGTAAAACATAAGTGGTCTTGATCTAACTTCCATCAGTGGGTTGATTATAAAATGAGTAGATGGAAGACTTGATAGGAGGAGTGAGCAAGACTTCTTTGGGCATCAGGCCTTTTGGCAGCTTGAGAATAAAAAACTCAGAATACAAGATCCTCTTGGTTTAGAGTTTCATAGGAACTAAAAGGTGACTTTACTGGATCTTCCAATTCCAAATCATTTAGCGTTGATAAAATACAGGAACTGATTAGAATCAATCCAACTATTACAGTGATCCAACCTTCATCATCCTATAACAGTGAAACCCAACTAGATCCTCCAATTCCGAGTTGTTCTAACACAGTGTAAACAGAGATATGGAAATAGGCTGACATTCATAAGGCAAGAAGTCTCAAGTGTGAATACATAACCAGAGCAATCAGTGCTTCATCAAAATTTATAATCAAGAGCCTAGCTCAACCATCGACCTTTACAAACATGGCAAAATTTCCTACATATACTCACAGCAAAACAACAATAGAAAAAATGAGACATTGCGTTAAAAACATTGCGTCTGCATGTCTAATGGTAGTCTGCACATGCAGACTCTGAACAATCGTTCACTTATGATAGACGCAATCAAACTCCTGACAATCCTACGAATGAATTGGCATGCCCTTAATTCTTAGTCGGACTTTCCATTTATAGTGGAGACTATGTCTAACCACCTCCAACAATTTCAATAACTGCTTCCTTGGGATCGGAAACGGCCCTGGTCAACTCTTCCCTTTGGGACATGGAGGTCTTCTCATGGTTCCACCTAGAATGGATGAACGGTTTAATGGATAAGGCGTGGAGGTCATTGTGAAGACTGGGGCACATGATGGTGCACAAAATAAGGGTAGGCATGGATGATTTGGAAGGGAGTGAGACTGATGTCGGAGGACGAGGAGGAGAGAAAGGAAGTGGGCCACGTCAAGAGGACAAGTGGGGAACAGACGATAGGGGAGAAGACGGCATAGAAGGAGACATAACAGGATGGGGGGGCATGACAATACCACTCCATTCCAGACCCCCCCCCCTTTATTAAAGGTAGAATGATATATATTGATCTTCCAAACCTGCCTGCTCGTTAAAATGACGTTCCAACCCTTTAAAATTTGGGATAATGGGTTTTCCAAATCTCTCTTTCACCCAACGAGAAGCTTCCCCTAGGAAAATACCCCATACATGATTATGTGCTAACATTAGGCTCCATGGGGGATGGCATGCCCCCTATGGGATGCTGAGAACTCTTTTGTATCTTTAGTGCCTTGTTGTTGGGCTATGGAGTCGTTATTAAGACTTAAAGACAAAAAGAAAACAATATTTACAAACACAGAAGAGCCATGTGCGGCTCAAGAGAAACATCTCTTCAAGAAATGCCCATTAACAAGGCCATTGAAAACTTCTCGATCCTTCAAATCTCATAACCTGTAGGTATTATTTGAAAATACTTCAAATATTTTGAAGGGCCCTACCCTTAGGGATTCAAATTTGTCATGCTTTCCCTTGACTTGCTTAGGAGCATCCCATTTTAGTACCAGATCTCCCATCTGGAAATATTCCTTCTTGGCTTTTCTATCAAAAGCCTGCTTGATCTTCTGTTGATGGTCCTGAATTATGTTCATCACCTTCTCTCTGGCCTGCTGGACCTCTACCAGTTGATGAATTATTCTGATCATATCATCAGGTTCTCCTTGATAATCCTGGAGGAATTTTTCTACAGGCATGGCTAGCTGAGAAGGAAAAACAAATTCTATTCCATAAACCAATTCGAAAGGAGAGATGCCTATAGATCTCTTTGTGGTCACTCAATCAACCCATAGAGCGAATTTCAGCTTTGAATCCCAGGCCTTTTTTTTTTCCTCTAACATTCTTTTGATGATCCTTATCAGGATTTTGTTGGAGGACTCTGCTAAACACTTGCCCTCGGGATAGTAAGGGGTGGAGTGAATCAGTTTGATCCCAAATTGCTCACAAAATTTAACTAATGGTTCAGCTTTGAAATATGTTGCGTTATCAGTGACAATCTTGTTTTGGAAGTCGAATCTTGTGATGAGGTTTTCCAGGAACCCAATGATCACCTTATGGGAAGAAATCCTTGTGGGGATAACCTCTATCCACTTGGTAAAGAAATATGTGGCAGTCAGGATCCATCTATGTTGTCAACTGGAAGCAGGGTGTATCTCCCCAATAAAGTCTAGGCCCCACTACTGGAAAGGTCTCGAAACAACCACAGGTTTTAAAGGTAGAGATTTAAGCTGTTGTTTTCCTGAGAACCTTTGGCATTTGATATAGGCTCTGACCTCTCTGCAAACGTCAGTGAATAAGGTGGGCCAGTAGTACCCAGCCCTAAGGATTTTGTAGGCTGTGGTTTTCCAAAAATGGTGCCCTCCACATAGGCTGTCATGAAATTCAACAATGATCCTTTGAGCCTCTTGTGTATTCATACATTTTAGAAGCACCCCTAGGGGGTCTTTCCAATATAAAACTCGATCAACAAGGAAGTATTTAACTTCTTTGAGCTTTAGAGCTCTTGCCTTGTTCCTTTGCAAGCCATCAGGAGGCCACAATTCTTGCATAAAACATATGACATCCTTGTACCAAGGACATCATGCCAATGGGGGTTCTGCTTGAGGATTTGCATCAGACAGCTGATCCTACCGAATTTTTAAGCATTCATTAATGAAAATTACCCCCAAATCTTTGCAATTTGCTTCATCTAATAGTTTGGCTAAACATTGACCTTTGATCAATTTGGTAGGCCTTATCTCTAGCTCAAACTCAAGGATCTTGGCTATCCATTTACTCCTCCTCCCATCTATGTCAGGCTGAATAAGAATGTCCCTTACAGAAGCTGAGGGGACATAGGCAGTGATTTTTTACTGCAGGACATAGACTCTAAAAGATTTGAGAGATATCACCAAGGAATAGGAACATTTCTCCATGATGTCGTACCTGACCCCAGAAAACCTTAATGCTCTGCTAAAATAGGAAATAGGCTGCTCCAGCCCAGCGTCACTTTTTTGTAGTAAAACAACAGCCAGTGTGTCCGATGAGGAAAAGGAGAAAATAAGGAAATCCTTAAATAATCGGGACTGATAAGCACAAGAGCTTCAGTCAATGATTTATTTATATGCTCAAAGGAATTTTGAGCCTCAGAAGTCCACCTTACTTCATTTCCCTTCTTCAACATGGTTGTTATAAGCTTTACCATTTGTTAAACATCAAAATTACTCACTTTGATAGTGTCGCAAGTGTTGTCATTACAAGTGTCGCAAGTGTCACATTTTTCTCGCAAAGTCACAAGTGTCGCATGTTGCTCACAAGTGTCGCAAACATCAAACAAAGCATGCTACCATGATGCTTATGTCGTGCCTATAACGACATGAGAAAGACACTTGAAAAACCTCAAACATCTGATTTGGAAGAGGAGAAATGAGTCAGCAGGCTTGCAAACCTTTTTCCATCTGAAAGCACCTCAAAAAATGAGTTTTTGGAGAGGAGTGCTCCCCCTTACACTATCTCGGAGCATCGGTTCTCCCCCTTACACTGTCAGGGAGCGTTATAACGCTCCCCTGGCCCTTTTGAGGGAGTGCTATAGATTTTGAGAGCGATGGTGCCCCCTAAAGCCTACCAGGGAGCGCTACAACACTCTGATGGCCCTTTTGAGGGAGCGCTACCTATTATGGGCGGTTGTTAAGCTGTTCAGATGAATGGGGGAAGCATCTTTTCATTCTTGGAAGGAAGTTGAGCTCGAATCCCTGATCAAACCATGATCCTAGGGTAGATCCTCAACTGAAGCAAGCAAATCCTCAACTTCCCCAAAGATATCTCAAGTGGTTAAATCCTCTCCAAGGCTATATAAGCAAGCTCTCTAATGGTGAAAGCGGACTGCAAAATGGAGAATCACACCAAACTTATGATCTCATAAGTGGTGCTTGGAGAAGAATTGCTAGCATGAAACCTATGATCTCATAGGAAACACGCAGTCAGCCAAAGGAGAAGTGATCAGTGAAGCTGTTGTCAGCCAGGTTGTGGATCTTTCGAGCAAGGGTTAGATGAAGGGGACTTGACGAAGCTGTCGCATTCGCATCTATGATTGTAAGTACTGATGTCGTTATTCTCATCAATATGACACGCTTGGCCTGTTTCTTTCTGGTTTGTGTCTGATGTTACATGAACTTATCATTAATTGATAGATCTGTTTTCAAGCTAATATCAGTAGAGTAGGAAGTAGTCGTATCTAGTTTGTCTGCAGAACTCAGCGAGGAGCAAAGGATTGGAACGCAACTCGGAGCGTGTAGGGAAAAACGTCAATAAAGAGGTACTTCTGTTATCCTTCCTTCTCACGTATTAGTTTAAATAGATTTGAAAGGAAGTCAGTGTCCACGTTAAGCATTTTTTTGTCTAGGGTTAAGGTCAAGCTCTTAGAGGCGATCTACCTGTCCGCAGGGAGATTTTCCTACAATAGAAACTAGCGACTCCACTGGGGAGATAGCCTCAAATTTGAAATTTATTATTTCGATTTCTCCTCATTGACCTAGTTCTATCCCTTGATTGTTTCAAACCTGGTTCACTCCTTTTTGATTGGTTTCATGAGCTGATTGACTCCCTACCCCATCACACTTAGCATAATTGTCGAAATTGGATTGCAATTTTTTTATTTTTTCGATAACTTTTGGAGTTTCAGACCCTGGCGCCCCTGTCCTAGTGTTAACAGAGCGCCAGCACTCCTAATGGCTTTTCACGGAGCGCTATAATGCTCCTTTCCCTTGGCAACAGAGCGTCAACCCTTTTTGGCTCAAAAATCTTCCAGAATTGCATTTTTTTTGGATTTTGCCTCTGTTCCCTCTGCTGAGTAACCTTGTGAGTTAGTGTTTCTTCCTTTTCAACCTTGACATCTGTCTTTTGATTAAAGAATAAGCACCTCACTGTTTGGATCTTGTAGCCTTATTCACTATTTTCATTCAAGTCTTTCCTGTTGAGCGAAGTTTAAGACCCATGCATTGTTTTTCTCTCCTCATCAGTTAAGTAAAAAACCCTGGTGAAGGTCATCAAAGGCCTACAGACCTCTTTATCTCGACTTCAGTCAAGATCAGTGCTCTTCAACCTTTTCTTTTGGGTGTGAAGTTTGTTTTTTCTCTTTGATTGTTTCTTTTCTTTCGCTTTTCATTTTGATTGCGACGAAAGGGTGTATTGTTTGTATGACTTTTGCTTGTGCTAGTTTGGTTTTCATTCATTAAAGAAAGATAATTAGCAAGACGAGAATTATGTTGAATTGATCATCATTCATACGCAAACAATAAAAGACATCTTTATGATTGATTGTGCATATTAGAAGGCATTTAAAATTTTTTGCATTACATCAGGATTTGATTGAGAAAAGAATTGTTTGAGAGCATTCCTTATTTGTGCTTGATTAGTGAAAAGAACTTTCTCTCTCTCCCTTAGATAGATGTTCATCGAAAAGAAATGAATTCTTATCATATTTGATGCACTCTTTGGGTCTGAGTCATAATTCCATTTGTTTCACTTCCATGCACCCCTTTGCATAAAGAACAGCCATAAAATCAATGCTAATTAAAAGTTATCTAGATTTTTTTCTTTTCTAGGATCCTCCACCAACAGTAGACTAGGCTTAGTACTTTGGATTAGGGCTATGAGCATAACTCTCCAAAGTTTCCAAAACAAACATTAGCATCTTGAGTTAGGGAGAGTCAAATCCAGTTATCGTATAAGTCTACCTGGGATCCCCCTCTCACACAGGGGTTATGTACAAGGTCGCATTCGGGTAAGCTACGGGGACTAACCCTCCGTGGTTTAACTGATTGTGGTGGTCGGATCATATTATGGGGGTCACTTTGAGGTAAATCCACAATTACTGCATGGAAGCCTCTTAGTTGGTTTCGGGCTTGATACCCTGCATGTACGTTCGGATCGGACTGTCGACTGTTCCCGCCCAGGGGATGACTATGAATTGGTAACCTTAGTGGCCATAATCTTTAGGGTCTTACACAAGGTGACGGTGACGGGAAGTCTCACTGTACCTGGAGAAGACATTGGTCAAACTCACTCGGCCTCCTTGGAGGGTAAATCCACAATTACTGCGTGGAAGCTTGCACCAAGGCGTAAGTTTGTTAAGCAGGTCACCATTGTAACTATTCCACCCTATCCCCGCCCCTTCTCGACTTGATCACGTGACGTTGGATTTCATCACCAACTAGTACGGTCATCAAAAGAAGGTCATGTTTGCTTGGTTGTGATTCTTATATTCTATTAGCGTATGCTGTTTCTTTTACTTAGTGGACCTTAGGTCGAGTCAGTGTTAATGGCATCAAATCCTGGGAGTATCAATGGAGAAACCCCTTCTCCTGGGGAACCTTATACCTTTCCTTCATTTGGAAACTTTGGTCCTCCATATGTTGCCACGCTGAGTCTTCTAGGACTCACTATTGGATTACCAGTTTGGTTGTTCCCCACTCCGGTGATCCCAAATCCTCCCGATGTTTCAGTTGCACCTAATACTTTGGATGCCAATGCACCACCCACACATCAACCTCACGTCAACTTTTCGCCTTCTTCGCCCATCAAGTCTCCTTCCATTTCTCCTTCTTCGCCTAGTGAAAGCTCTAAAGCAAGTAGCCAGGTTGATCAGAAGAAGAAGAAACGGAAAAAGAAGAAGAAGAAGAGCCTGAAAAGGACCAAGGCCCCAACAACATCAGATGTTGGCTCTAAGAAACTAGTTACTGTTAATAGTATTGGGAGTGTTGATGAGATCAACAAGATTAAAAGGAACAATCCAAAACCCAAATTCCCTTGCAGCCTTTGTAAGGGTGACCACCTTCTAAGGGATTGCCCCAGTCTTACCCAGGTCTTAGAAATGTGGTCCTCCACGTCATCAGCCTCTATCAGTCATGTCGATGATACCCCATCAACTAGTGATGTTCAGGTTGGTAAGAAGAAGAAAACTGTCAAGTTCCCTTGCATGTTATGTAAAGGTAATCATCACTCTCACCTTTGTCCTCACATGGCCGAGGCTTCTTCTCTTTTGGAAAAACTTCAACTTCCAAAAGGTTATCATAAGCTTTCCTCCAACCCATCGTTGGTTGATGGATTGGTCAATCCAATTCCATCCTCGGTCAGTCTGGTTGATCAAGTGGTCAATCTAGTTTCCTCCTCGATTGAACCACAAACCCAAGTAGTTGATCCAGTTCTGTCATCGATCAGCCCCACTCTTCATCAAAAGAGTGACACCGAAGTGGTCGATCTGTTTTCATCCTCAGTCGATC
>ML814531.1:39733-61084 GCA_009831015.1 Picea engelmannii | reverse complement strand
TCAAGTGGTCAATCTAGTTTCCTCCTCGATTGAACCACAAACCCAAGTAGTTGATCCAGTTCTGTCATCGATCAGCCCCACTCTTCATCAAAAGAGTGACACCGAAGTGGTCGATCTGTTTTCATCCTCAGTCGATCCCACTCTCCTGTTAGAGAGTGACACCAAAGTGGTCGATCCAGTTTCACCATCGGTCGATCCCACTCCTCCTTTGATGAGTGCCAAAGTGTCTGATCCAGTCCCTTCTTCGGTCAGTCCCACTCTTCCTCTGAAGAGTGCCAAAGTGGTCAATCTAGTTTCTCCATCGATCGATCCCATTCCTCCATTGTGGAATGTCGAAGTGACTGATCCAGTCCCTTCCTCGGTCAGTCCCACTCTTCCTCTGAAGAGTACCAGAGTGGTCTATCCAAGTCCACCATTGGTTGATCTGATCCAATCATCGATCGATCCTACTCTCCTTCTAGAAAGTAAACCCGATACTGCCCATGTTTTTCTCATTAATACAGACTCTACCATGCCTGGGGGCATTCCTCCTCCTCCTGTGGAACCCCCTCCAAGTAATGAGGCCATCCTTTTTGATTGGGGTGTGCTAACTGGACCTTGTCTTCCCTCCCACATTCCTTTCCAGATTACAGTACAGGTTCATGGTCGGGACGTTCCTCAAACGCTAATAGATGAAGGTGCATCCGTTAGTATTTTGTCTTCTGTTTCTTGGTACGCTTTGGGTTGTCTGCAGCTTGCACCGGTTACACAGAATCTGTTATCTTTTAACAGAAGAACTAGTCAACCTTTAGGGATCCTTCCTCAGTTTCCTGTAACTTTGGGAGGGAAAATTGTCTTTATCGATGTCATGGTAGTCCGAGACCCCTTGGATTTCTCTTTACTCCTTGGGCGGGATTATGTCTATGCTATGAAATCTATTGTATCCACTCTTTTCCGTGTGATATCTTTTCCTCACGATGGAAGAATTGTGACTATTGATCAACTTTCATTCATTGGCCCCGACTAGGTTACCTCCCTAAGTGGTTCTTATATGCAGACAGTATCACCCCTGCTGCATGTCAATTATGTGGCGTTGTCTCCCATGCTTTCAACTTCCGATGATTTGGACCCGGTAGTTGACATGGTAATCTATTCAGTAGGGTTATTGGAGCCTGATCTCCTTACCCCTGTCATGACCCTCGACATGTGTTCCTTCCAGAGTGATTCTCTTCCATCTGAAAAAGATCTCTTGGAAGCCATGATCAAGAAGCAACCACGAGCATAGTTATCTTCTCTGTGGAAATCTCGTTAAAAAATGAAACAGAGGTCACGAGCATAATTTCTCTTCTCTGTGGCAAGCTCGTTAAAAAATGAAACAGAAACCCTGAGCATAGTTTTCCTCTCTATAGCAAGCTCGTTAAAAAATGAAACAACAATCTAGGGATCGAACCTGGAACCTTGAGCATAGTTCTTTTCCTGTGTCAAGCTCATTAAAAAATGAAACAATCACCTCTCCCTTCAAGTTGATTCTTTCGCTAGATCTCATAGATGTCGAGTCAAGTCTTTCGTCGGGTCTTGTTTTTGAACCTTCATTTCATCCACCTGTATCCTTTTTCTCCTTCTAGCATAGAAATTGGTGACAACCTCAAAGTCGGTGAATGAATTGAAGCTTGGGGGGCATGTCTCTAGCCTTTGATGATCATTCTGGAATCAAGCCACCAGCTTTCAAGCTGGGGGCATACCGAGATTAGTCTTTGTTCTTTCTCGTGCTCGTAAATACATGAGAATGCAACCGAGTAAACTTTTATCTCTTTTTCGGACCCATACGATACACGAACACACGAAAAAGGAACCCCCCTGGAGTCTACTTTAAACCCTTTTCAGACTCTCTAAATATGAAAAGATTGTTGAGTGATCTTGCTTCCTTTCACACTCGTTAAAAGGTCAAAAAGGCCATCTTTCGAGCGATAGTTTAACCCTTTTTCGGTCTTGTTGGACTACTGTATGAAAAAGGAACTGAGAGAGTTCTCTTTTAAGTGTTTTTCCAAACTCTATAATCCCGAAAAACCTTCGATTTTTCTGTCTTTGGACTCGTTAAAACACACATCGGCAGGCCCATGTGGTACCGAACCCTTACTTCTTCCGGTTCGTTAAAAAAAGGAAGAGGAACTTACCGAAGGTGAGTTATATCGAGCATGTGTTATCCTCCTTGAGCTCATTAAATCAAAAAGAGGTACTCATCTATCTGGATGGGGGAAAAATTGAAAGGAGCAAGCCAAGCAGTCTCTTGAGAACATCATCCAACACTTCTTAGAGTCGCCCTTGAACACGACACTTTGTCATTTGCACATATTATAATCCGTTGAACCTCTGCACTGAGCCAATCCTTTGATTTCCTTTCTCTCCTTTGGGTCACCCGACGCGAGTCATGATACCCACTGCATAGTTTTGGTCCATGTCATGTTTGTTGTTGTGCCTCAGTGTTCAAGGGAAGCATCTGCCTCGAGAGTCAGCCATCCCAAATATCTTTCCTCAAAACCTGTGTCAGTCCATGTCCATTTGATCTGCCAATTACATCTCTATGTCTATTTCATGTCGTTGATGGGGGATACATCAAGGCCCTGCCTCGACGAGTCTATTCCTGTCGACTCCAACACATTATCCAGGAATCAGACTTAGAAACCAATTAGTACTTTGGGACCTACATGCCGCAATGGAAAGCCTCTTCACGTTCGACAGTGGGTTTACACCATTGACCTCTGATCGAATGATTCCATGAATGTTCGACCTCAGCTCATATATTCACGTTCGTTGGAATGTACTAAGGGTACCTTGGGAATCATTGACATTAATGGTTATCTCCCTCGCACTTGTTAATGGTTTACATCATTGACCGGTAATCAAATGGTTTCTGCCATGTTCGACATCAGAACATCTATTCACATGGTTAGAATCGTACCACATTGGAATCGGTAAGAATACCCTTGGTTGAGTGATCACTTTGATATATAATTTTCCCAGGCTATGAAGGATTTTCTCTTGGACAAATCACACATATACTGTCACATAGATCCACTTTGTATTGGTCGTGGCTATGTCTTGTCATCTCGTAGAACCACTGTGTATTCTTCGTGGCTACGATCAGTCTGAGTCATCAGAGTATAGATCCACATTGTATTTTCGGTGGCTATACCTTTTATCAATACAATTATGGATCCGCAGTGTATTTTATGGTGGCCATATCTTGCAAGCCTTGATCACCCAAGCATAGGTATGCTTGCCTTGGGTTTTGAAACATGTCATAATATTTGTTGGATGTTTGTGTGCAGCTTTTGTCAGGTTCTCCGAGTCTATACCCTTGCTTGAACGTCTATAAAGTATTTCAATCATCAGTTCGCATCTTCTAACTTCATACTTTGGGGGGCAATCTGTTACACATCAAAATTACTCACTTTGATAGTGTCGCAAGTGTCGTCATCACAAGTGTCGCAAGTGTCACATTTTGCTCGCAAAGTCGCAAGTGTCGCATGTTCCTCACAAGTGTCGCAAACATCAAACAAAGCATGCTACCATGATGCTTATGTCGTGCCTATAACGACATGAGAAAGACACTTGAAAAACCTCAAACATCTGATTTGGAAG
Organism: Picea engelmannii; assembly: GCA_009831015.1. Taxonomy (NCBI): domain Eukaryota; kingdom Viridiplantae; phylum Streptophyta; class Pinopsida; order Pinales; family Pinaceae; genus Picea; species Picea engelmannii. The sequence continues at coordinate 57,463 of ML814531.1, read as the reverse complement.
AGGAGAAATGAGTCAGCAGGCTTGCAAACCTTTTTCCATATGAAAGCACCTCAAAAACTGAGTTTTTGGAGAGGAGCGCTCCCCCTTACACTATCTCGGAGCGTCGGTGCTCCCCCTTACACTGTCAGGGAGCATTATAACGCTCCCCTGGCCCTTTTGAGGAGCGCTATAGATTTTGAGAGTGTTGGCACCCCCTAAATACTACCAGGGAGCGCTACAACGCTCTGATGGCCCTTTTGAGGGAGCGCTACCTATTCTGGGCGGTTGTTAAGCTATTGAGATGAATGAGGGAAGCATCATTTCATTCTTGGAAGGCAGTTGAGCTCGAATCCCTAATCAAACCATGATCCTAGGGCAGATCCTCAACTGAAGGAGGCAAATCCTCAACTTCCCCAAAGATATCTCAAGTGGTTAAAGCCTCTCCAAGGCTATATAAGAAAGCTCTCTAATGGTGAAAGGGGACTGCAAAATGGAGAATCACACCAAACTTATGATCTCATAAGTGGTGCTTGGAGAAGAATTGCTAGCATGAAACCTATGATCTCATAGGAAACACACATTCAGCCAAAGGAGAAGTGATCAGTGAAGCTATTGTCAGCCAGGTTGTGGATCTTTCGAGCAAGGGTTAGACGAAGGGGACTTGACGAAGCTGTCACATTCGCATCTACGATTGTAGGTACTGCTGTCATTATTCTCATCAATATGACACGCTTGGCCTGTTTCTTTCTGGTTTGTGTCTGATGTTACATGAACTTATCATTAATTGATAGATTTTTTTTCAAGCTAATATCAGTAGAGTAGGAAGTAGTCGTATCTAGTTTGTCTGCAGAACTCAGCGAGGAGCAAAGGATTGGAATGCAACTCGGAGCGTGCAGGGACAAACGTCGATAAAGAGGTACTTTTTTTATCCTTCCTTCTCATGTATTAGCTTAAATAGATTTGAAAGGAAGTCAGTGTCCACGTTAAGCATTTTTCTGTCTAGGCTTAAGGTCAAGCTCTTAGAGGTGATCTACCTTTCCGCGAGGAGATATTCCTACAACACCATTTCAGCAAAGTTAGAAACAAACCTCCTTAGGAAATTAATTTTTCCAAGGAAAGAATGGAATTCTTTCCTGGATCTGGGGATTAACAAGGCTTGGATTGCTTCAACTCTACCAGGATCAATCTTGACTCCCACTTCCGATAATATGTGACCCAACAACTTTCCCTCTTTCATGGCGAACAGAGATTTTTTGGGATTCAATGAAAGGCCAAAAATCCTGCATTTCAGAAAAACCTTCCTGAGATGACAACAATGTTCTTTACCAGACTTGGAAAATACTATGATGTCATCTAGATAGATAACCACACACTTATCCTTTTCCCCAATGAAATCTATGTCCATGGCTCGCTGGAAAGTTGCCCCTGCATTCATCAATCCAAAGGGCATTTTAGCATACATGAATGTGCCCCATGGAGTGGTAAACGATGTATTTTCTCAGTCCTCAGGCAGAATGGAGATTTGATTGTAGCCAGAGAAGCCATCAATCATGGAAATTTTGGATGATCCAATCACCCTCTACAATATATATTCCATCTTTGGCAGGGGGTAATGGTCCTTCCTTGAGCTCCTGTTCAGGTTTCTAAAATACAGACAGAGCCTGATTTCTCCATCTTTCTTCCTTACTAGGACCAATTTGGCCACCCACTCTGAATATCTCAATGGAATGATGATCTGGGCATGTAGCAGCTTCTTTACTTCTCTCTCCATGATAGGAAACAACATAGGATTGATCTGTCATAGTTTCTGCCTAAATAGTTTAGCCTCCTTTTTCAATGGGATTTTATGCTCAATCACAGAAGTGTCATAAGTTTTGAGGTCCTCATAGGTCCAGGCGAAAACATTTTCAAACTCCCTCAATAATCCAACGTACTCAGCCCTCTGCTCCTTTGTCAGACTTCTTGACAATTTGACAAACTTGGGATCATTCTCGGTGCCAATGTTGCATTGAGTTGTATCACCATCATCATCTGAGATTTTCACCTTCAATGTCACATCATTTCTATCAAAAATCCTTTCCAAAGGAACCAGTCCCTTTGGAATATGATTGTTGGGTAGCTGCACAATGTCACACTCTGCAATCTTGCTCAGAAAATTACCATCATCAAGTTTTTCTTCGGAAACAGGGTCTTGATCAATATGCAGTGATGAAAATTCTTCAACAGTCTCCAAGAATATTTTGATCTCAAGATCATCCTCGAACACCTTCCAATGTTTGACATTGTCAGGTATGGAGGGCCTATATTTTACTTCTACCTCATATCTGAGTTTGGGTGGCAGGGGAACTTTGAAATTGCTTGTTGATGTAGCCAGAGAATCATCCACTGTGTTCTTCTCTCTTGGAACGAATGAAATGTTAAATGCCGAGAAGAAACTATCGATTAGATCCCATACCTCATTTCTGTAACTCCTGAGTCGAGGATGCTTCTCCTGATAGGCGTTTCTGATCTGTTGGACTATCAATTCTGCATCTCTGAATACTGCTACCTCTTGAATCCCCATTTCCTTTGCAGCTCTTAAACCTAAAACAAGAACTTCATATTCTGCCACATTGTTGGTTGTCTCAAACTCTAGCTTGTATGACAAAGATATGACTTCCTAAGTAGGTGACACAAAAAACACTCTGGTACCAGTGCCTTCCTTGGAAGAGGCTCTGTCAAAGAACATTTTCCAAACAGAGGTGATGGGAGCAGAAAATTCATGAGAAGTAGTGGGCTTCTTTCTGAGTTTTAGAAGAGGCTCAGGAATGTTAGTGAGTTGTAATAAACTGGAGCCTAAATCAGTGTCAAGGGAAAATATAGGATGGTTGGTAGGATTGGCTTCCTCACTGATTATGTAGGCCAGCTGGGCTTCTCTGTACAGTCTCCTATGTTCCCCCCCAAACACTGTAATAGTAGCATAAGTTAGGTCCATTTGAAAGGTTCCCCCATGTCTTTTTATCGAGTACCTTGACAACAACATACCAAACTTGGGGGGGACATCAGTCACTACAATTTCCATGACCACACTTTTCATGGGCAGTTGAAACATGGTCACAACTAGATCTTTGATGACTCCTAGACATTGAACTTTATTGGAGTCAAAGGAATATAGGTCATGATAGGCTCTAGTGACTTCTAGTCCTAATTCTTCCATGATAGTTTTGGGCATGAGATTGTGGGAAGCCCTTGAATCCATCAAACAGTTGTGCAATATCTTATCATGTATGTTCAAGGATGTGTAGAAGGGAGGGGATGAATCATTCATGTCTTCTACCATAGTCCCTAGGATAACTGGAGGCTTTCCATCTTGTAAATTGATTGAGTCTGTGGGATGATATGAGGTTTCAGACTGTAATAGTTTGGAGAGGCACTTTTTGAATACTTCATGTTTGATCAGTTCGGAGAGGGGCATAGGGATTCTGATTTTTTGAATTTCATGCTCAAAGTTAAAAGAGGATGCAAGCTTTGGGATTTCCCTTACTTCAGAAACATGAATCTGAACCATTGGAGAGGGGGGTTCGGCCTTCTTACCTTTGTTGTTGTCTGCTAATTCATTAGCAGGTTTCTCCATTCTAGTGAGTTTTTCAGGGACATCAGATGCTCCTGTCTTCTTCTTGGATCTTATGTTATACTTATTCTGACTGCTGCTAGCCTTGTCTCCCTTGCTCATCTCATTTAGCTAACGGTCCATGAGAGACTCCTCATATGTTGATTGAGTGAGATGATGAAAAGGAGAAGTATCTTCGAAGCAGTGGATTTCAAGATCAAGCCCCTATATTTCCCCTTCTTCATCATTAGCTACAAAATTATTTTGAAGAGTGGCCTGAATCTTCTGATCTTCTCTATATCTTGCCCACTAGTCCCTCTGTATAATCTGGGGAGCATTATTATTTGGCCTCCTAAAATTTCCTTTGTTTTCAGTATTTTGAGGATTTTTGTATGTTTGCTTCCCCTCTACCATCATTTTCTCCATCTCTGCAGACAGAGACTTCACTATATTGGTCAATTCATCCACTTGGGGGTGAGGCAAAGAGGTGCCAGAGGTTGAGGCTTCAAATCTTCCCTTTATTCTATCTGCATCTGTCTTATTTCTCAATCTGTCAATTGCCAATACATTAGATTCCACCTCTATGGCCGCATCTTCCATTTGAGTTAGGGAGGTATCTCTTCTCTCTCTCTCAGTAGAAGGCAAAAGTCAAGGTCGAATGCATTAGCATAAGAGATTTTAGCAAAGGCTTCTATTGGTTTTATCTCAGCAGGGATCTTATAATACATCTTACTGAATCTTTTGAAGAAGTCAGAGACAAACTCTCCTTCCTTTTTCTTCAAGGACCCAAACTCTGTCATTTAATACATGAAATCTTTTTTATCTCCCCACTGCCTTAGGAATGCATTATCTAAAGCTTCAATCCTAGCAATAGATCCAGTGGCCAATCCCCTAAACCATTTACTTACCTCACCATCAAGGCTCTGGACGAAGACTCTCATCTAGACATCTTCATTTTCAATGTTCATATTGTTTGCATAACTGTAGAAGGTAGCAACGTTCTCTTCCGCAGTTACGCCCTCTTCAAGTAATCTCCAGCAGGGAGAGGATTCATAGGTTGAGTTAGGATTAAGGGGGCATATCTGGCAGCCACTATGGCATCCATTCTGTTTAGATGGAGATTATCACCTGCCATAGTAACAATAGGTGTAGGTGAACCAGCAGGAGATGAGGCTTGAATTGGAAAGACAGGAACTGAGCTGACAGGATGGGAGGGGAAGGGCAGAAAATATGGAGAACAAGCTTGTGGGATGAAAGGAATAGAAGTTTCTCTTTCTTCAACAACAGTGGTAATAGGAAAAGGGGTGGTAAAACCCAGGGTAGGAAAGTATTCAGAGACGTTGGGTCTGAACCAGGGTACCACTTCTGGGGAAAGGGGAGTGACAAGGGTTTCTCCTACCAATTCGAGACCAGGAGGAGGAAACTCGACAGGAACACTCCCAAAAATTAGATTACGGGAAACTCCAACAGAAGGTAAATAAACAGGATGAGATGAAGGTGTTGGAGTTTCAATAAAATCATGAAAATCATTAGAAATACATGGTTTAGTAGTAGAAGTACCTCCTCCAGAGGATTTCCCTTTATGATAATCTTCTCTGGGTCAGCCTCAGGTGGCACCAACGGAAGCTGAGGAGTAGACCTTGTATGTCTGCCTCTAGAAACCACGGCTAAAACAATGGAGTTGCTTGTGGGTTCGCATCAATGGGGTCACCCAGTGGAGTCGCGTGAGTGGAGTCACCAAGTGAACAGTAGCAATCTAAATAGTTCTGATATCTGATGCACCTTCAGAATTAGTTAATCGTTGTCATTCAATCCCGGGGAAGATATTCAACTTCATCCCCAGCAACGGTGCCAGAAATGTTAGCGTCAAAAGTCACTCCTGGATTGCAGCAAAATCAGAGCTCAACGCCCATCAATTTATGTCACAAATAATTTAATGGGGTGGTCGTATGGATAGAGACCCAGGAAGGTATCGCTTTAACTCAGAAAACCGGGTCTAGTATGTAAACATAAGAGTTCTTGATCTAACTTTCGTCAGTGGGTTGATTATAAAATGAGCAGATGGAAGAATTGATAGGAAGAGTGAGTAACAATGCTTTGGGCATCAAGCCTTTCTACATCTTGAGAAGAAAAAACCTAGAATACAAGATCCTCTTGGTTCAGAGTTTCAGAGGAACTAAAATGTGACTTGATCGGATCTTCCAATTCCAAATCATTCAGCATTGAGAAAATACAGGAACTGATTAGAAACAATGCAACTATTATAGTGATCCAACCTTCATCATCCTATACCAGTGCAACTCGACTGAATCCTCCAATTATAAGTTGTTCTAACACAGTGTAAACAGAGAGACAGAAAGAGGTTGACATTCATAAGGCAATAAGTCTCAAGTGCCAATACATAACCAGAGCAACCAGTGCTTCATCAAACTTTACAATCGGGAGCCTAGCTCAACCATCGACCTTTACAAACATGGAAAAATTGCCTACATATACTCATAGCAAAAATGATACATTGCATTAAAAACATTGCGTCTACATGTCTACTGGAAGTTTGCGCATGCAGACTCTGAACGATCGTGCACTTATGACAGACACAGTCAGACTCCTGAAAATCCTACGGATGAATCGACATGTGTTTAATTCTTTGTTGGACTTTCCATTTATAGTGGAGACGATGTCTAACCACCTCCAACAACTTCAATAACTTCTTCCTCTGGATTTGGAACAACCCTGGTCAACTCTTCCCTTTGGGACGTGGAGGTCTTCTCATGGTTCCTCCTAGATCGGCTGAATGGTTTAATGGATAAGGCGTGGAGGTCGTTGTGAAGACTAGGGCACATGATGGTGCACGAATGAAGGTTAGGCAGGGATTATTTGGAAGGGAGAGGGACTGATGTCGGAGGATGAGGAGAAGTGAAAGGAAGTGGTCCATGTCACGTGGACAAGTGGGGAACACACGACAGGGGAGAATACAACATAGAAGGTGACACAACAGAAGGGGGCCCCACGACAATACCACTCCATTCTGGACCCCCCACCTTTATTAAAGGTAGAATGGCAAAGGGGGTTTGGAATCGATCGAGCGTCGTTGATTCAGGCACCCTAATATTGACCGTTGAGAGATGCGCACCCAANGGGGGGTCCGAAATGAAACTTTGGCCGCAGATCTAGGTGGGCAGATATTGATCATCCAAACTTGTCTGCTCGATAAAATGACGCACCAACCCTTTCAACTTTGGGATAAATGCGTTTTCCAAATCTATCTTTTGCCCAAGGGGAAGCTTCCCCTAAGAAAATACCCCATACATGATTATGTGCTAACAGTAGGCTCCATGGGGGAAGACATGCCCCCTATGGGCTACCAAGAACTCTTTTGTAGCTTCAATGCCTTCCTGTTGGGCTATGGATTTATTATTAAATCTTAAAGACAAAAAGAAAATAATATTTACAAACACAGAAGAGCCATGTGTGGCTCAAGAGAAAAATATCTTCAAGAAATGCCCATTCATAGGGCCACTGAAAACTTCTTGATCCTTCAAATCTCGTAACCTGTAGGTATTATTTGAAAATACTTCGGAGATTTTGAAGGGCCCTACCCATAGGGATTCAAATTTTTCGTGCTTTCCCTTTACCTGCTTAGGAGCATCCCATTTCAGTAACAGATCTCCCATATAGAAATATTCCTTCTTGGCCTTTCTGTTAAAAGCCTGCTTCATCTTCTGCTAATGGTTCTAAATTTTGTTCATCACCTGCTCTCTAGCCTGCTGCACCTCTACCAGTTGATGAATTATTCCGATCATATCATCAGGCTCTCCTTGATAATCCTAGAGGAATTTTTCTACAGGCATGGCTAGCTGAGAAGGAAAAACAACTTTTATTCCATAAACCAATTGGAAAGGGGAGATGCCTATAGATCTCTTTTTGGTCACTCAATCAGCCCATAGAGCGAATTTCATCTTTGAATCCTAGGCCTTTTTGTTGTCCTCTAACAGTATTTTGATGATCCTTATCGGGCGTTTGTTGGAGGACTCTGCTAAACCATTTCCCTGGGGATAGTAAGGGGTGGAGTGAATCAGTTTGATCCCAAATTGCTCACAGAATTTGACGAATGGTTCATCTTTGAAAGATGTTGCGTTATCAGTAACAACCTTGCTTGGGTAGCCGAATCTTGCAATGAGGTTTTCCAGGAACCCAATGATCACTTTATGGGAAGCACTCCTTGTGGGGATAGCTTCTATCCACTTTCGTAAATAAATATGTGGAAGTCAGGATCCATCTATGTTGTCCACTCGAAGCAGGGTGGATCTCCCCAATAAAGTCTAGGCCCCACTACTGGAAAGGTCTCGAAACAACCATAAGTTTTAAAGGAAGATATTTAAATTGTTGCTTTCTTGAGAACCTTTGGCATTTGATACAGGCTCTAACCTCTCTACAGACGTTAGTGAATAAGGTGGACTAGTTGTACCCATCCCTGAGGATTTTGTAGGCTGTGGTTTTCCAAAATGGTGCCCTCCACATAGACTGTCATGAAATTCAACAATGATCCTTTGAGCCTCTTGTGGATTCATACATTTTAAAAGCATCCCTAGGGGGTCTTTCCAATATAAAACTCGATCAACAAGGCAGTATTTAACTGCTTTGATCTTTAGAGCTCTTACCTTGTTCCTTTGCAGGCCATTAGGAGGCCGCAACTCTTGCAGAAAATATATGACATCCTTGTACCAAGGACATCACGCCAATGGGGGTTCTGATTGAGGATCTGCATCAGACAATTGATCCTGCCAAATTTCTGAGCATTCATTAATGAAAATTACCCCCAAAGATTTGCAATTTGCTTCAGCCAACAGCTTGGCTAAACCTTGACCTTTGATCAATTTGGTAGGCCTTATCTCCAACTCAAACTCAATGATCTTGTCTATCCATTTACTCCTCCTCCCATCTATGTCAGTATGAATAAGAATGTCCCTTACAGAAGCTGAGGGGACATAGGCATTGATTTTTGACTGCAGAACATAGACTCTAAAATCTTTGAGAGATTTCACCAAGGCATAGGCATGTTTCTCCATGATGTTGTACCTGAACTCAGCATCCCTTAATGCTATTCTAAAATAGGCAATAGGCTGCTCCAGCCCGGCTTCATTTTTTTGTAGTAAAACAACAGCCAATGTGTTCGATGAGGCAAAGGAGAAAATAAGGAAATCCTTTGAATAATTGGGACTGATAAGCATAGGAGCTTTAGTCAATGCCTTCTTTATCTGCTCAAAGGAATTTGGAGCCTCAGAAGTCCACCTTACTTCATTTCCCTTCTTCAACACGGTTGTTATAAGCTTTACCATTTCAGCAAAGTTAGAAACAAACCTCCTTAGGAAATAAATTTTTCCAAGGAAAGACTGGACTTCTTTCCTGGATTTGGGGATTGACAAGGATTGGATTGCTTCAACTCTGCCAGGATCAATCTTTCCTCCCACTGTCGATACTATGTGACCCAACAACTTTTCCTCTTTCATGGCGAACAAAGATTTTTTGGGAATCAATGAAAGGCCAAAAATATTGCATTTCATAAAAACCTTCTTGAGATGACAACAATGTTCCTTATAAGACTTGGAAAAGACTGTGATGTCATCCATATAGATAACCACACACTTATCCTTTTCCCCAATGAAATCTATGTCCATGGCTCGCTGGAAAGTTTCCCCTGCATTCATCAATCCAAAGGGCATTTTAGCATACATGAATGTGCCCAATGGAGTGGTAAAGGCTCTCTTTTCTTGGTCCTCAGGCAGAACAGAGATTTGATTGTAGCTAGAGAAGCCATCAATCATGGAAATTCTGGATGATCATGTCACCCTCTGCAATATATGTTCCATCTTTGGCAGGGGGTAATCGTCCTTCCTTGAGCTCCTGATTTATCCATACTTCCTCCTTACTAGGACCAAGTTGGCCACCCACTCCGAATATCTCAATGGAACAATGATCTGGGTGTGTAGCAGCTTCTTTACTTCTCTCTCCATGATAGGTAGCAACATAGGATTGATCTGTCGTAGTTTATGCCTAAATGGTTTAGCCTCCTTTTTCAATGGGATTTTATGCTCAATCACAGAAGTGTCATAAGTTTTGAGGTCCTCATAGGTCTAGGTGAAAACATCCACAAACTCCCTCAATAATCTAGCATACTTGGCCCTCTGCTCCTTTGTCAGACTTCTTGACAATTTGACAAAATTGGGCTCATTCTCGGTGCCAATGTTTCACTGAGTTATATCACCATCATCATCAGAGATTTTCCCCTTCAATGTCACATCATTTCTATCAAAAATCATTTCCAAAGGAACCAGTCCCTTTGGAATATGATTGTTGGGCAGCTGCACAATGTCACGCTCTGCAATCTTGCTCAGAAAATTACCATCATCAAGTTTTGCTTCGGAAACAGTGTCTTGATCAATATGCAATGCTGAAAATTCTTCAATAGTCTCCAAGAATATTTTGATCTCAAGATCATCCTCGAACACCTTCCAATGTTTGAAATTGTCAGGTATAGAGGGCCTGTATTTTACTTCTACCTCATATCTAAGTTTGGGTGGCAGAGGCACTTTGAAATTGCTTGTTGATGTAGCCAGAGAATCAGCCACTATGTTCTTCTCTCTTGGAACGAATGAAATGTTAAATGCTGAGAAGAAACTGTCAATTAGGTCCCATAACTCATTTATGTAACTCCTGAGCCGAGGATGTTAGGCCTAATAGGTGTTTCTAATCTGTTGGACTATCAATTCATCATCTTTGAATACTGCTACCTCTTGAATCCCCATTTCCTTTGCATCTCTTAAACCTAAAACAAGAGCTTCATATTCTGCCACATTGTTGGTTGTCTCAAACTCTAGCTTATATGACAGAGATACGATTTCCTAAGAAGGTGACACAAAAAACACTTCGGCACTAGTGCCTTCCCTGGAAGAGGCTCCATCAAAGAACATTTTCCAGATAGAGGTGATGGGGGGAGGAAATTCATGAGAAGTAGTGGGATTCTTTCTGAGTTTTAGAAGAGGCTCGGGAGCATTAGTGAGTTGCAGTAAACTGGAGCCTAAATCAGTGTTAAGGGAAAAGATAGGATGGTTGGTAGGATTGGCTTCATGACTGGTTATGTAGGTCAGCTGGGCTTCTCTGTACAATCTCCTATGTTTCCCCCCAAACACTGGAATAGTAGCATAAGTTAGGTCCATTTGCCGGATTCCCCCAATTATTTTTATCCAAGACCTTGACAACAACATACCAAACTTGGGGGGGACATCATCCACTACAATGTCCATGACCACACTTTTCATGGGCAGTTGAAACAAGGTCACAACCAGATCTTTGATGACTCCTAGACATTGAACTTTACTGGAGTCAAAGGAATAGAGGTCATGATAGGCTCTGGTGACTTCTAGTCCTAATTCTTCCATGACAGTTTTGGGCATGAGATTGTGGGAAGCCCCTGAATCCATCAAACAGTTGTGCAGTACCTTATCATGTATGTTCAAGGATGTGTAGAAGGGAGGGGATGAATCATTCCTGTCTTCTACCATAGGGCCTAGGATAACTACAGGCTTTTCATATTTTAAATTGATTGAGTCTGTGGGATGATATAAGGTTTCAGACTGTAATAGTTTGGAGAGGCACTTTTTGAATAATCCATGTTTGATCAGTTCGGAGAGGGTCATAGGTGTTGTTGGGGAAAAACACCCTATGGACTAGCAAATAGAGTTCAGACTTTGCATGCAAATATGACCGAATAGAAATTACTTTCTACCGTCATCCCTAGATTTAAATCCCCTTTTCTTAGTAAATGCATGGAAATATCAACCTACCTCATTACTGGCATTTGATGTCGATCGTCCATTATGCTTGATTACTTGTTCGCAATGCTCCTTCCAAAGTTGACCTGCATTCAAGACGAGCAACAACTATGCCTGCATACTACTTATATACTCACGGGTTAGAAATCAAACATAAACTAATCAAACCATAAAAAGTTCATGAATTGGGATGGGAAAATCATTCTATTTATTACTTAAAATGAGTCAACTTACAAAAGTTGAGACCGACCACTGCTCCTTGAACCTGATCCTGGGCTCCTCTTCTCCTGTCCTTCAACTAATTTGCTTTAAATATCCTTTGGAATTAGGAAAGGCTAAAAGGTTGGGACAATGGAATGCATAAATGGGAAGAGTTTCTTCTCTATATTATTTCCTTCTCCAAATGGTACCCCTACCCCTTCTTTTATAGGCTAGAAGGAGCTAGGTATTTGGATGAACCCTCGACCATGCATGGCCGGGAGTTTCCGTTAACTCACCCATAGCTTTTTGTTTCATCGGTAACTTTCCTTTTTTCATGCTTTTGTCGGTCCACGCGGGCTGTTTTAGGTCAGCCAACGTGTACACGCATGTAGTAATGAGTTAGGGTGCGTGGGCCTTTATTCAAGAGGATTTTCAAAGAGTTGTTCAGCAGTGTTTTGCCAAAGAAGGGATATGAGTTGGCCTGATGCTAGGTAAGAATGTGTGGTACAATTTAGGGTTATAACAAATGCCCCCTAATGTGTGAGGTCAGAAGAGCATATCATGGCCGAAATACATTACCAATCTTTACTGATGTGTCGAACGATTGAGCCCAAGGATCAGGAACCAGGAGGTGTCGTCTGCAAAATAACAAATGTCTCATTGAGGTAGGCATACCCATGCTCGGGATAAAAATAGAACCATGGATACCAATCAAATACACTGTAGATCCATGTCAAATAACTAAAGAGTAGTCGTGAACAATACACAGCGAAGCTACATCTCGAAATCAGAAAGATATACATATAGAGTATCCATCTTCCAGAAGTTGATTCGGCCTGATGGCTGGAGATGAGATCTTCAGAGCTCGAGAAACAACTTCAAAATCTTCCAAAACTCGGGCAGGAGCGTAATATGAATGTACGACTTCACTACCCAGAGGTCTTCGACGGATCGTCAGTCATGGACTTGATAATCTTGATGATCAGACTGAAGGCTTCAGTGATTTCGAACAAGGACTTGATTGGACGTTCAGGATGGCCAGGTATGCGGACAAGAGACATATTGCAGAGGGGCTGACTCAGGCTTAGTGACAAACTTCCCTTGGACAATAGCACAAAAAGTGATGAGACTCAGGCAGCATGAATGTTAATCATAAGTCTACGAAGCAGGAGGCAACACAAACTCTCCATATGTTTGGAAGAATAACCAAACGGTGGAGGACACAACTCTATATAGTGAGAAAATCTTCCTAAGGTCGTAATACATCCTATATTCTGATGAATAAACAGATGGATGTGCTTTATCCAAGGGTGACTCATTATGCTGCCAATAAAGAAAATACTTTTCCCTTCCTCTTTTTGGGGTATATTTGATTTTTTTGTTCTTTTCGATAACTATGGAAAAAGAATAAAGGAATATTATGTTACAATGGAGGAATGAGTATTGCAAACATACAATCTCAAGGCACAAGGACAAGACTAATTTTCTAGTAAAATGATACTCAGGAAAAATCCTTCGGCGGCCAAAGGTGTTAAGATGCAGAAGCAAACTATCACAATGCTGGTGGATAAGGTATACAAATGCGGTTGACAAAACACACAATGGTAATGTACTTCAATGTAAGTTTAATGAGCCCAGAGAAGGTAAGCTCGGTGGTTTTTCATATTTAGAGAGTCTGAAAAAACATAAAAGGAGACTCCATTGGGGTACATTTTTTGAAGATAGTCTAATCGGTTCAAAAAAGGGGTAAACTAGCACCGATTAGATGTCGATTCAAAACCATTTTAACGAGTGTGACAAGGACAATATCACTCGGCTATTTTTTCATTTTTTAGGAGTCTGAAAAAAGATTAACTATGGACTCCATCAGGAATATTCTTCTGGACCAATTTAACGAGTGTGAAAGAATAAGGTCACTCGACAATCTTTTCAATTTTAGGGAATCTGAAAAATATCTTAACTATGGACTCTGTGGGGGTTTCTTTTTCATAAGTTTAGTCCCTTAGGCCCGAAAAAGGGATAAAATTATACCTGAGAGTACTCTTTTATAGAGATGAAGTTCCATAGAGTATACCTTTGTTCGTACAGTTGACCGTCTGGACCGAAAAAGGGGTAAACTACCGTCGGACAGACATGACTTCAAATTTCAGTTTAACGAGCGTGAAAGGCCACAAGATCTCTAAAAAATATTTTCATGTTTAGAGGGTCTGAAAAGGGCTTAAAAGAAGACCTGTTTAAGGAACGTTCTTCTAGACCAAATGAACGAGTGTGAAGAAACAAGATAACTCGGAAATATTTTCATCTTTAAGGAGTCTGAAAAGGGCTTAAAGAAGACTCCATAAAGGTTACTTTTCTCAGTTAATCTAGATGAGATAGAAAAGCATAAATGCAGTCTCGTCGGATGTTGCTTTCGGATCTCAAAGCGAGCTTGAAAAACAACAAAGTTAGATCATGATAGACTCTTTGTGGCTCGATGCCTAGCATATCCTCAGGGGAGTTGTATGCTCTGATGAAAACATTGTTTATGAAACCAGGGGTTCTGAAGATATTGATAGGTATCATTTCATCAATGGTTTCCATATTACCCTTAGGATAGATCTTGTGTGTAGCTAATGGATCAGTATGACAAGACCTATTTCCAGTCATAGTTACGGTGAATTCTCCTGCTTCGATTCGGCTTAACTCTGGGAGGAAATATGATCTGTGATGAAGATCTTCCCAAGGTTTGTCTGGACTAGTCATTTCTTCGATTACTGCTTCATCAAAGGGAAAGACTAAGTCTAATGAATCGGTGTTAGCGAGAGAACCATGAGCCCAAATAGGCTCTAGAAGTGGATCTAACTCTTGTGCAAGAGTTGGATCAGTGTTAGCTGAAGCTTGTTGGACTAAAGAGTACGCTACTTCAGTGGAAGACAAGGGCATGGACATTCCTGAGTAACCTGTCTCATCCATCGTGGTTGATGGGGAAGGAAGAATCCATGGATCCTTGAAATAAGTCATGCGAAACGACGAAACTTGAAAAATATCAACCTTATGGTGATTAGATATAAATTTGATATCATCGTGAGGAGGTGGGTAATCGAAGGTACCCATCAAGGATGGGCACAAACCAACTCCAACGTTAATGACATCTAGTTGAGGATTATCAATCATTGGGACTATGGATGCCCCCAAAGCTGGGTCAGGTCTAGAGAAAGACAATTGATCAATGATCACTATCTGTCCCTCATGTGGAAACAACAAGACCCAGAAAACTGTAGCAACCATGGCTTGCATAGCATAAGTCCAACTCCATCCTAACAAGAAGTTATATTCGAGGGGAGCATCAAATACCTCTACTTCGACACACACGGTTTTCCCTCCTAACTGCATGGGGAAAGAAAGAATGATGTCATGTGGTTGGAATGAACAACCGTTGAAAGAAGTGAGGAGAGTAGGTGATGGAGACAAAACGGGTTGGCCAATGGCATTCCAACATGCCAACAACATAACACATGTCAAGGCACCCTCGTCGACCACCGTGTGGAAGATATTCCGTGTAAAAGTTTTTGTGGGGTAAGCCACTACTATCTGAAATGCTACGTGGTAAGGCAGATGAGGTTTTAAGTCGGTTGTATCTAACATGATGGTACCTAGATTACAAGTCTCAGTAGAGCCCAAAGCGGTTAACAAGGCTTTCCTCCGAGCAAGGAAGCTTTGGAGGACCTCCAAAGCAGACATCGCACAAGGGGTTTGTGATAAATCTTCCACCATAGAGTAGTTCTAGGTAGCCCTTGCATTTGGGTTATGAGAAGCTTTCTTAAATTCACCTTTTGGAATGTGTGTCATTGTTTCTCCCAATGTCTTCTCAATCTGTAGAGGAAGAGATGGGAGGTCAGCTTCTTTACCCTTCTCAAAAGTGCTTGGTTTACTATAGTCATGCACTCTAGTCGATATAAAAGCATCACCCTTCACCATATATACATTTGTGGATGCAGGGTTGTTCGCAGGCGGAGGGGGTTCTTGGCTACCCCCTTTGGTGCTTGCAGAGGCTTGAGTTAGGTTTTTCCCATGTTGAAATGGATTAGTCAACACCGCCTGTTGTTGCTGCGTGACAAATTTTTGGGCCTCTGCAAATCAAGGACATAGATGGGTTGGGTGGTCCTCCGTGCACAAGTTGCAAGGACACCTCACCTTCCATTTTTCAGTGTTGTCCCCGCTAGCATTATCGTTGGGTTTTTTATCCCCCTTACCCTTCTTTCATTGTTTTTTCTTCCCTTCAAGCTACTGGGTGGCCTTTGGGTTAGTCGACTACACTGTGTGTACTTTCGACGTTTTGGTAGGGGGAGCAGCCAAAGCAGTAGGTTGGTTGGCCACTATGTGTTGTATGGATAACTGCTGCAACTGCTTTGTCAATTGCTCAGCAAACTTTGTTTGTGTTGAACCAACAATACCATCGGTATGTGGTATAGATCTCTATCTATTTTTATTCAGTATTGAACGTGGTGCATCTGGAAAGATGTTGCATAATAAATCAGACTGAGAATAGATGATCTCAAGTTGTTGAGCTCTCATGATGGCATATTCTTCAAAGAAAACTTCGAATGTCACGACGTCTTTGGATAACTGCGGGACCAAAGACTTAAGGAACCACTCAAGGAGGAATGCTGGCGGGACTGGTACTTTGATTAAACTCTTCTGGCGTCTCCATTCTCAGATGTGATTAGAGATATGGTCCGTTGTTGTCTGTTCGAAATTAGCGAGCAAATCTGTGCCAGCATCGTATCTCATAGGTAACTGGAAATGGTTAAGGAAAGCCATCGCCAATTCACCAAAAGAAGAGTATCTTGAGAGATCGAGCTTAATGTACCATTTTGTGGCACTCCCAATGAGAGTACGTTGAAACAATTGCAACTGTACGGAGTCATATTTCAATGAGTTAGATGAGCACCAAAGATGAAAGGTAGTCACATGATCTCCTAGATCTTCATTAGGCTTGGCTTCAAACTTTGGAATGTCCGAAGGCAACTTTTTCAGCATAGGAGGCCAACGCAGATCGTGACAAATGGGATCATTCAATAACCTCGTTAAATATGACAAGTGTAAATTCGCCAGGAAAGGTAGTTTGGGTTGTTGTTGATAACCTAGGAAAAAGGGTCCTGGAGTTTGACTAGCACCAGGTTGCCAGGAAAAGTTTGGTTGTTGGGCCAGATTCTGGTAAAATCCATGACCCTGGCCAGCATAAGGATTTTTCATATGTGGAGACATCATCGGCTAATTTCCCAAATATGACATAGATTGTTGGGAATGCATTGTGTTCGAAGGACTTTGGGAAGGATTACCCCATGTCGGTCATGTAGGGATAGGCATAGTAGTTTGTCTGGGGTTCCATTGATTGTGGAAATAATTAACCCAGATCGGCATTCCGAAGGAGGGAACGGATCCTTGCCCTAAACTCCAAGGTTCTGCTAAGTTTTCCCCCTGTGCAGGAATAGTACCCTACCCAGGAGTAGATTGTCCAAAAATGGGGTGGCCCCCAGTCGGGAAAGTGGCTAACGAGAAGGTGTTCTTACCAAACGTTTTGTTCCAAGAAAATGGTATCGAACCTACCGGCATACTATGTGAAGGTGGTCCTTGACTCCCCACTCCAAATAAACTATTATGTGTAGGTTGCCAGGTGGATTGTTGATGTGAACCACCGAGTGAAGGGGACAAAGGAGGGATATGACCTCCTGCATAAGAAAAAGCATTAAAATGGACAGGAGTTCCCCCCATGTGACCTTGCAAAGGAGCGTTAGAGCTCCCTGCCCCCAGACCCAAAGTCTATAAAGTGGAGTAGGACAGTACAGGACTTGTACCTGAACTAAGCATACTGTATGAGAATGGAAGGCCTGTCGCACTAGGTGTGAAAGGGTTTATGGTTGCCGCCAAAGACGGGTTCGGACCACTGTGTGAAGTAATTGTTAGAAAAATAGGACCGCGGACCAATAAAATAAAACAAATGCAAAAACAAAACACATAAGACACACAATACAAGAGAGACATAGATTTACATGGTTCACCCAGTGTGGGCTACGTCCACCAGAGAAATTGCCAGGTCCTTCCTTTATTATTATCCAGCAAATGAAGGGATACAACCTACAGCAAAAC
>ML814531.1:20459-35059 GCA_009831015.1 Picea engelmannii | reverse complement strand
ACAATACAAGAGAGACACAGATTTACGTGGTTCACCCAGTGTGGGCTACGTCCACCAGAGAAATTGCCAGGTCCTTCCTTTATTATTATCCAGCAAATGAAGGGATACAACCTACAGCAAAACCCGCTGTAACTTCCTCTTCTGTCTCTCATAGTCTCCTCTCTCATAATACAATATTCACCATCATACATAGCCGTAATACATTTCCCTCATAAAAGAGGGTTGCCTTCTAGGGCAAAAAACCTTACATAATCTCTACCGTTAGATCTGCGACCTTATAATGAACGGTCCAGATTTACAATGAAATTACAATATACTTTTACAAGGCAATTTTTGCTTCGGGGGCTTCGCCCCTGAACCCCCGCTTTCCCCCAGCCGGGGGGATAGGCCCCCTGGACCCCGCAAAGGGGGTACCCCCCCTCTGCACTCCCCCACATGGAAGAGTGTACATACTTCTGGGGTGTAAATACTTCATGGGGTATAAACACAGCTGAAAGCAAGGACCTCTGAATCAGGAAGATAATCAGGCTCCACAACCAACAGTAATTTCAATCGAGACCATGGTGGCTCAGACCAACAACGGTAGGTTAGGAGATGATGGCTCTCCTGTGGTAACAACCATGGTGGGAATTGAATAATTCCCAGAAGTAATAACAGCATTTGTTTCCATTATTGTGGGCGACACTGTCTAGCACTCATAAAATTGAATTGGTACAATGAAAGGTGCCAAGAGATCAGTGGTTGGGGTTTCAACCAAGCCAAGAGAAGTTTCTTCAAGGACCAAAATGGTCGATTTCTCCAAGGGTTGTTTGGGCACAATGGTTTGTAACCCAGTCGCTTCAAAAGACCCTTGTTGGTCTATCTTCCACCTTAATGGTGGCAGGGGTGGCTCCAGTGTAACCGGCGGCAAACCAAGAAGCCTTCATGACCGGCGGAGCTCAGGATCCTCCACTGCAAGAGAATATCCAAGACACTCTAAGGTAGTCTAAATGCTCAAAATTAACACACACTAAGAAAGAAGTCCCTAGAATATAAGACAAGCAAACACTAAATTAATTGGAAGAACAGTTACAACAACCAACACTAGAGCAACTTACCAATGCAAGTGCAAATCGAACACGGAAGCACCCTCCGGGTATACTCTACAAAGTGTGGCCCGATGTCTGTCCTAGGTACCATGGTATACCCCCGCAGTCACCTGTGTATGTTCCTTAAAAATATTGGCAACTAGGCTGCCAGCTCGCGAACAGTCACCAGGCGGGTACAGTCGAAATTCAGGTAGACCACAATGAGCAGGGTATCGAGCCTGAAACCTGTCAAGGGTATCGAGAGAAAATAGTATGGAAGAAAATTGAGGACCTCGAATGGATTTGATACCCATGAAGCCCTGTGGAAAATGAAAACGACGGAATCCCAAAACAAGCCCTCTATATGTGTTCTCCACTACGATTGGTCCAGCTTTGGACGGGTTATCTCCGCTACCTTTCCGCACGCAACCTCGTGTTTATCCCCTGTGTTAGAGGGGGGTCCCAGATAACTTCCATGAAACTAGACTTAAACACTCCCTATCTCAGACTCCAATGTTTGATTTTAAATGGCCTTGAAGAGTTTCCTCTCCAACCTAATCCAAGGCCCTAGTCCTGAACTAGTTTGTGCACCCTACAAACATAAAAGTCTAGTAGATTTTAAATTTAGTGTTACTTTTATGGATTTGTCTTATGTCAAGGGGTATGAGGGTGAAACTGATGATGTGTAAAAGATGAATGAAAAAAATGAATAAACAAGATGGAAACAAAACTTTTACTGAATGCAAATTTCAACAACTTTTCAAAAGAAAGATTTTTTAACTTTTCTAAGATTTTGGACAATAAACTCAAAGGAATTTCACTCGACTACGAGCTACTTGAGATCTAAGTGAACTACAAAAACTTATGAAATAAAAGAATTTTCCCTAGCTAATGATGTAGAAACACACTCCTCAACCAAAGAAGAAAATGAAAAGAGATTTTTATTTATTTATTTAAGTGCTAGTAAAGCAAGAAAGGGAAAATACCGACAAGCAAAAAACCAAGAAAAACAATTCTAGATTAAAGAACAGATCATAAAGAATCAGATTAAAAAATCACACAATAGTAATTGTAAAAACAATGACTCTCACACTTGTCTAAAAACCATAAAAAAAAAAAAAAAATTCTGACAATGTTTTAAATGAGAAAAAGCAAGCTAAGGGTCAAAATAATCCTAAGCTACTGACTGTTCAAATAGATATTCAAACACCTGAGAGGAATACTTCTTATCACGGGAGAGGATGACTGCCTCACCCTTAACAAAATGTAGTTTGTACAAGCACGCGACTGTTACTCAAACAGCACGCGTGCGAATGCGCGCTGAACAGAGACAGAGGGCATGTACACGTGATCTGACCTTGTACAGGCCGCGTGTATATCTAAACTCTGAGAAAAAATGAAAATAGACAAACCAAACCAGGAAGAGACCACTGATATTGATAACCAGGATCCCTTGAAGGCTTGGATACTCTTTCTAACAGAAAAAAAAAATAATGAAAGGAAAAAATAATAAGGCAAAAACAATCTTAGATAGGACTGTTAGCAAACAAGACTCAGACAAAATTCCAGAAAACCCCCTAAGAATATATGATTCTGACAAAGAAGAGGAGGATTGTCTCTGAGGTTCTTTGAACCTCTACACGTTATTGCTACCACTACATCTAGCGTTCACACATGGGTTGTAAGAGGATAGGGCGCGGGTACACGCGTGCAGGACTTGTGCAGGCCACCTCTACCTTTGTGGGTCCTGAAAAACACAGTCAAGCAAAATTCAGGGAAAGCTAGTATGGAAAACCAGACTCCCTGCTAGCTCAAACTTTATAGAAATGAAAAGAAAATATAGGCAAGAAAAACTAGTCTTTAAACTACCCAAAAACTAAATAAAATTCCAGGAACCCTAAAGAGTTTCTCACCAGTATGGTCACCAATTCTGATGTTGGGGGAAAACACCCTATGGACTAGCAAATAGAGTTCAGACTTTGCATGCAGATATGACCGAATAGAAATTACTTTCTACCCTCATCCCTAGATTTAAATCCCATTTTCTTAGTAAATGCATGGAAATATCAACCTACCTTGATACCAGCGTTTGATGTCAATCCTTTGTTGTGCTTGATTACTTGTTTGCAATGCACCTTCCAAAGCTGACCTGCATTCAAGACGAGCAAAAACTATGCATGCATACTACTTATATACTCACGGGTTAGAAATCAAACATAAACTAATCAAACCATAAAAAGTTCACGAATTGGGATGGGAAAATCATTCTCTTTATTACTTAAAATGAGTCAACTTACAAAAGTTGAGACCGGCCACTGCTCCTTGAACCTGATCCTAGGCTCCTCTTCTTATGTCCTTCAACTGCTTTGCTTTAAATCTCCTTTGGCATTAGGAAAGGCTAAAGGGTTGGGACAATGGAATGCGTAAATGGGTAGAGTTTCTTCTCTATATTCTTTCCTTCTCCAAATGGTACCCCTACCCCTTATTTTATAGGCTAGAAGGAGCTAGGTATTTGGACAAACCCTCGGCCATGCATGGCTGGGAGTTTCAGTTAACTCACCAATAGCTTTTTGTTCCGTCGGCAACTTTCCCTTTTTCATGCTTTTGTCAATCCACGTGGATTGTTTTGGGTCAGCCAACGTGTACACGCGTGCAGTAATGAGTTAGGGCGCGTGGGCCTTTATTCAAGAGGATTTTCAAAGATTTTTTCAGCAGTGTTTTGGAAAAGAAGGGATATGAGTTGGCTTAATGCCAGGTAAGCATGTGTGGTGCAATTTAGGGTTATAACAATAGGGATTCTGATTTTTTGAATTTCATGCTCAAAGTTAAAAGAGGATTCAAGCTTTGGGATTTCCCTTACTTCAGGAATATGAATCTGGACCATTGGAGAGAGGGGTTGTGCCTTCTTACCTTTGTTGTTGTCTGCTAATTTATTAGCAAGTTTCTCCATTCTAGTAAGTTGTTCAAGAACATCAGGTGCTCCTGTCTTCTTCTTGGATATTAGGTTATACTTGTTCTGACTACTGCTAGCCTTGTCTCCCTTGCTCATCTCGTTTAGCTGACTGTCCATGAGAGACTCCTCGTATGTTGAATGAGTGAGATGAGGAAAAGGAGAAGTATCTCCGAAGCAATGGATTTCAGGATCAAGCCCGTCTATTTCCCCTTCTTCATCATTAGCTACAAAATTATTTTGAAGAGGGGCCTAAATATTCTGATCTTCTCTATCTCTTCCCCTCTGGTCCCTCTGTATAATTTGGGGAGCATTATTATTTGGCCTCCTAAAATTTCCTTTGATTTCAGTATTTTGAGGATTTCTGTATGTTTTCTTCCCCTATACCTTCATTTTCTCCATCTCTGTGGACCAAGACTTCACTATCTTGGTCAATTAATCCACTTGGGGGTGAGGCACAGAGGGGCAAGAGGTCGAGGCCTCAAATATTCCCTTTCTCCTATCTGCATCTGTCTTATTTCTCAGTCTGTCAACTGCCAATACATTAAATTCCACCTCTATGGCCGCATCTTTCATTTGAGCTAGGGAGGTAGCTCTTCTCTCTCTCAGTAGAAGGAAGAATTCAAGGTCAAATTCATTAGCATAAGATATTTTAGCAGAGGATTCTGTGGGTTTTATCTCAAGAGGGATCTTATAATACATCTTACTGAATATTTTGGAGAAGTCAAAGACAAACTCTCCTTCCTTTTTCTTCAAGGACCCAAACTCTATCATGTAATACATGAAATATTTTTTATCTCCCCACTACCTCAGGAACGCATTATCTAAAGCTTAAATTCCAACAATAGATCTGGGGGCCAATCCCCTAAACCATTTCCTTACCTCACCATCAATGCTCTGGACAAAGACTCTCATCCAAACATCTTTAATTTCAATGTTGAGGTTGTCTTCGTAACTGTAGAAGGTAGAAAGGTGATCTTCCGTAATTATGTCCTCTTCCCTAGTGAATTTAGGCATATATTTCAAGTAATCTCCAGTAGGGAGAGGATTCATAGGTTGAGGTAGGATTAAGGGGGCATATCTGGCAGCCACTATCTCATCCATTCTATTTAAAGGGGGATTAGCACCTACCATAGTAACAATAGGTGTAGGAGAACCAAGAGGAGACGAGGCTTGAATTGGAAAGACAGGAACTGAGTTGACAGGATGGGAGGGGAACAACAAAAAATATGGAGAACAAGCTTGCAGGTTGAAAGGAATAGAAGTTTCTCTTTCTTCAACAACAATGGTAATAGGAGAAGGGGTGGTAAAACTCGGGGCAGGAAAGTATTCAGAGAAGCTGGGTCTAGACCAGGGTACCACCTCGGGGGAAAGGGGAGTGACAAGGGTTTCTCCTACCAATTTGCGACCAGGAGGAGGAAACTTGGTAGGAACACTCCCAAAATTTAGACTATGGGAAACTCCAATAGAAGGTAAATAAACAGGATGAGATGAAGGTGTTGGAGTTTCTATAAAATCATTAAAATCATTAGAAATACCTGGTTTAGCAGTAGAAGTACCTTCTCCATAGGACTTTCCCTTTCTGATAATCTTCTCTAGGTCAGCTTTAGGTGGTTCCAACGGTAGTTGAGGAGTAGACCTTGCATGTCTGCCTCTAGAAGCCACGGTTGAAACAATGGAGTTTCTTGTGGGTTCGCATCAATGGGGTTGACCAGCAGAGTCATGTAAGTGGAGTCGCTAGATGCATAGTAGAAAATTAAATAGTTATGATATCTGATGCACCTTAAAAATCAGTTAATCATTTTCGTTCAATCCCGGGGAAGATATTCAACTTCATCCCTGACAACGGTGCCAAAAATGTTAGCGTTAGAAGTCACTCCTATATTGCGGCAGATGCAGAGCCCAATTCCCATCAGTTTATGTCAAAAATAATTTAATGGGGTGGTTGAATGGATAGAGACCCAAGAAGGTATCTCTTTAACTCAGAAAACTAGGCCTAGTATGTAAAACAAAAGAGGTCTTGATCTAACTTCCATCAGTGGGTTGATTATAAAATGAGAAGATGGAAGACTTGATAGGAGGAGTGAGCAAGACTGCTTTGGGCATCAAGCCTTTTGACAGCTTGAGAAGAAAAAACTCATAATACAAGATCCACTTGGTTCAGAGTTTCAAAGGAACTGAAAGGTGACTTGACTAGATCTTCCAATTCCAAATCATTTAGCATTGAGAAAATATAGGAACTGATTAGAAACAATGCAACTATTATAGTGATCCAACCTTCATCATCCTATAACAGCGCAACACGACTGGATCCTCCAATTCTGAGTTGTTCTAACATAGTGTAAACAGAGAGATGGAAAGAGGTTGGCATTCAAAAGGCAAGAAGTCTCAAGTGCCAATACATAACCAGAGAAAATGGTGCTTCATCAAACTTTACAATCGGGAGCCTAGCTCAACCATCGACCTTTACAAACATGGCAAAATTGCCTACATATACTCACAGCAAAAATGAGACATTGCATTAAAAACATTATGTCTGCATGTCTACTGGTAGTCTGCGCATGCAGACTCTAAATGATCGTGCACTTATGACAGATGCAATCCGACTCTTGACAATCCCGTGGATGAATCAACATGCCTTTAATTCTTTTTCAGACTTTCCATTTATAGCGAAGATGATGTCTAACCACCTCCAAAAACTTCAATAACTACTTCCTTGGGATCAGGAATGGCCCTGGTAAAATCTGCCCTTTGGGACATGGAGGTCTTCTCATGGTGCCACCTGGATCGGCTGAATGGTTTAATGGATAAGGCGTGGAGGTCGTTGTGAAGACAATGGCACATGATGGTGCACGAACGAATATTAGGCCGGGATGATTTGGAAGGGAGTGGGACCAATGTCGGAGGATGAGGAGGATTGAAAGGAAGTGGGCCACATCATGTGGACAAGTGAGGAACAGACGGCAGGGGAGAAGATGGCATAGAAGGAGACACAATAGGAGGGGGCCCCATGACAATACCACTCCATTTCGGACCCCCCCCCTCCCTTTATTAAAGGTAGAATGGAAAAGGGTGTCTGGAATCGATCAAGCGTTGTTGATCTGGGTGCCCTAATCTTGACTGTTGAAAGATGCGCACCCAATTTTGGACCCCCCCCCCCCTTCGTTAAAGGTAGAACGACGAGGGGGGTCCGTAATGAAACTTTGGTCGCAGATCTAGGTAGGCAGATCATGATCATCCAAACCTGCCTGCTCATTAAAATGACATGCCAGCCCTTTAAAATTTGGGATAAATGGATTTTCCAAATCTCTCTTTCGCCCAAGGGGAATCTTCCCTTAGGAAAATACCCCATACATGATTATGTTCTAACATTAGGATCCATGGGGGATGGCATGCCCCCTGTGGGCTACCGAGAACTCTTTTGTAGCTTCAGTGCCTTGTTGTTGGGCTATGGATTTGTTATTAAAACTTAAAGACAAAAATAAAACAATATTTACAAACGCAGAAGAGCCATGTGCGGCTCAAGAGAAACATCTCTTCAAGAAATTCCCATTCACAGAGCCACTGAAAACTTCTTGATCCTTCAAATTTCATAACTTGTAGGTATTATTTGAAAATACTTCAGAGATTTTGAAGGGCCCTACCCATAGGGATTCAAATTTTTCGTTCTTTCCCTTTTCTTTCTTAGGAGCATCCCATTTCAGTACCAGATCTCCCATCTGGAAATCTTCCTTCTTGGCCTTTCTGTCAAAATCATGCTTCATCCTCTGTTGATGGTCCTGAATTGTGTTCATCACCTGCTCTCTGGCCTGCTGGACCTCTACCAGTTGATGAATTCTTCCGATCATATCACCAAGCTCTCCTTGATAATCCTGGAGGAATTTTGCTACAGGCATGGCTAGCTGAGAAGGAAAAACAACTTCTATTCCATAAACCAATTGGAAAGGGGAGATGCCTATAGATATCTTTGTGGTCACTCAATCAGCCCATAGAGCAAATTTCAGCTTTGAATCCTAGGCCTTTTTGTTGTCCTCTAATAGTATTTTGATGATCCTTATCAAGATTTTGTTGGAGGAATCTACTAAACCATTTCCCTGGGGATAGTAAGGGGTGGAGTGAATCAGTTTGATCCCAAATTTCTCACAAAATTTGACTAATGGTTCAGCTTTGAAACATGTTGCATTATCAGTAAAAATCTTGTTTGGGCAGCCAAATCTTGTGATGAGGTTTTCCAAGAACCCAATGATCACCTTATGGGAAGCACTCCTTGTGGGGATAGCTTCTATCCACTTGGTAAAGAAATCTGTGGCAGTCGGGATCCATCTGTGTTGTCCACTGGAAGAAGGGTGGATCTCCCCAATAAAGTCTAGACCCCACTGCTGGAAAGGTCCTGAAACAACCACAGTTTTTAAAATGATAGATTTAAGATGTTTCTTTCCTGAGAACCTTTGGCATTTGATACAGGCTCTCACCTCTCTACTGACATCAATGAATAAGGTGGGCTAGTAATACCCAGCCCTGAGGATTTTGTAGGCTGTGCTTTTCCAAAAATGGTGCCCTCCACATAGGCTGTCATGAAATTCAACAATGATCCTTTGAGCCTCTTGTGGATTCATACATTTTAAAAGCACCCCCAGGGGGTCTTTCCAATATTAAACTCAATAAACAAGGAAGTATTTAACTACTTTGAGATTTAGAGCTCTTTCCTTGTTCCTTTGCAGGTCATCAGGAAGCTGCAACTCTTGCAGAAAATATATGACATCCCTGTACCAAGGATATCGCGCCAATGGGGGTTCTGTAAGAGGATCTACATCAGACAGCTGATACTGCTGAATTTCTGAGCATTCGTTAAAGAAACTTACCCCAAAATATTTTCAATTTGCTTCAGCCATCATCTTGGCTAAACCTTGACCTTTGATCAATTTGGTAGGCCCTATATCCAGCTCAAACTCAAGGATCCTGGCTATCCATTTACTCCTCCTCCTGTCTATGTCAAGTTGAATAAGAATGTCCCTTACAGAAGCTGAGGGGACATAGGCAGTGATTTTTTACTGTAGGACATAGAATCTAAAAGATTTGAGAGATTTCACCAAGGCATAGGCATGTTTCTCCATGATGTCGTACCTAACCTCAGCATCCCTTAATGCTCTACTAAAATAGGCAATAGGTTGATCTAGCCCGACGTCATTTTCATATAGTAAAACAGCAACCAATGTGTCTGATGAGGCAAAGGAGAAAAAAACGAAATCCTTCGAATAATAGGGACTGATAAGCATAGGAGCTTCAGTCAATGCTTTCTTTATCTTCTCAAAGGAATTCCATGCCTCAGAAGTCCACCTTACCTCATTTCCCTTATTCAACATGGCTTTTATAAGCTTTACCATTTCAACAAAGTAAGAAACAAACCTCCTTAGGAAATTAATTTTTCCAATGAAAGACTGGACTTCTTTCCTGGATCTGGGGATTGACAAGGTGTGGATTGCTTCAACTCTGCCAGGATCAATCTTGACTCCCACTGTCGATACTATGTGACCCAACAACTTTCCCTCTTTCATGGCGAACAAATATTTTTTGGGATTCAATGAAAGGCCAAAAATCCTGCATTTCAGAAAAACCTTCCTGAGATGACAACAATGTTCTTTATCGGACTTGGAAAAGACTGTGATGTCATCCAGATAGATAACCACACACTTATCCTTTTCCCCAATTAAATCTATGTCCATGGCTCACTCGAAAGTTTCCCCTACATTCATCAATCCAAAGGGCATTTTAGCATACATGAATGTGCCCCATGGAGTGGTAAATGTTGTCTTTTCTCGGTCCTCAGGCAGAACAGAGATTTGATTGTAGCCAGAGAAGCCATCAATCATGGAAATTCTGGATGATCCTATCACCCTCTGCAATATATGTTCCATCTTTGGCAGGGGGTAATGGTCCTTCCTTGAGCCCCTGTTTAGGTTTCTAAAATCCATACAAAGCCTGATTTCTCCATATTTCTTCCTTCCTGGGACCAAGTTGGCCACCCACTCTGAATATCTCAATGGCACGATGATATGGGTGTGTAGAAGCTTCTTTACTTCTCTCTCCATGATAGGCAGCAACATAGGATTGATCTGTCGTAGTTTTTGCCTAAATGGTTTAGCCTCCTTTTTCAATGTGATTTTATGCTCAATGATAGAAGTGTCATAAGTTTTGAGGTCCTCATAGGTCCAGGTGAAAACATCTGCAAACTCCCTCAATAATCTAGCGTACTCTTCTCTCTACTCCTTTGTTAGACTTCTTGACAATTTGACAAACTTGGGCTCATTCTGGGTGCCAATGTTGCACTGAGTTGTATCACCATCATCATCTGAGATTTTCCCCTTCAATGTCACATCATTTCTATCAAAAATCCTTTCCAAAGGAACCAATCCCTTTATAATATGATTGTTGGGCAGTTGCACAATGTCACGCTCTACAATCTTTCTCAGAAAGTTATCATCATCAAGTTTTGCTTCTGAAACAGGGTCTTGATCAATATGCAACGCTGAAAATTCTTCAACAATCTCCAAGAATATTTTGATCTCAAGATCATCCTCGAACACCTTCCAATGTTAGACATTGTCACGTATGGAGGGCTTGTATTTTACTTCTACCTCATATCTAAGTTTGGGTGGCAGGGGAACTTTGAAATTGCTTGTTGATGTAGCTAGAGAATCAGCCACTGTGTTCTTCTCTCTTGGAACGAATGAAATGTTAAATGTCAACAAGAAACTGTCGATTAGGTCCCATACCTCATTTCTATAACTCTTGAGTCAAGAATGCTTGGTCTTATAGGTGTTTCTGATCTATTGGACTATCAATTTTTCATCTCCAAATGTTGCTACCTCTTGAATCCCCATTTCCTTTGCATCTCTTAAACCTGAAACAAGAGCTTCATATTCTGCCACATTGTTGGTTGTCTCAAACTCTACCTTGTATGACAGAGATACGGTTTCCTAAGAAGGTGACACAAAAAACACTCTGGCACCAGCACCTTCCCTGGAAGAGGCTCCATCGAAGAACATTTTTCAGACAGGGGTGATGGGGGGAGAAAATTCATGAGAAGTAGTGGGTTTCTTTCTAAGTTTTAGAAGAGGCTCGGGAGCATTAGTGAGTTGCAGTAAACTGGAGCCTAAATCAGTGTCAAGGGAAAAGATAGGATGGTTAGTAGGATTGGCTTCATCACTGATTATGTAGGCCGGTTGGGCTTCTCTATACAGTCTCCTATGTTCCCCCCCCAAACACTAGAATAGTAACATAAGTTAGGTCCATTTGCAGGGTTCCCCCAAGTATTTTTATCCAGGACCTTGACAACAACATACCAAACTTGGGGGGGACATCAGCCACTACAATGTCCATGACCACACTTTTCATGGGCAGTTGAAACAAGGTTTGATGACTCCTATACATTGAACTTTACTGGAGTCAAAGGAATAGAGGTCATGATAGGCTCTGGTGACTTCTAGTCCTAATTCTTCCACGACAGTTTTGGGCATGAGCTTGTGGGAAGATCCTGAATCCATCAAACACTTGTGTAGTACTATATCATGTATGTTCAAGGATGTGTAGAAGGGAGGGGATGAATCATTCTTGTCTTCTACCATAGGGCCTAGGATAACTTCAGGCTTTTAATCTTGTAAATTGATTGAGTCTGTGGGATGATATGAGGTTTCAGACTGTAATAGTTCGGAGAGGCACTTTTTGAATACTTTATATTTGATCAGTTCGGAGAGGGGCATAGGGATTCTGATTTTTTTAATTTCATGCTCAAAGTTAAAAGAGGATGCAAGCTTTGGGATTTCCCTTACTTTAGGAACATGAATCTGGACCATTAGAGAGAGGGGTTGGGCCTTCTTACCTTTGTTTTTGTCTGCTAATTCATTAGTAGGTTTCTCCATTCTAGTGAGTTGTTCAAGAACATTAGGTGCTCCTGTCTTATTCTTGGATCTTAGGTTATACTTGTTCTGACTGCTGCTAGCTTTGTCTCCCTTGCTCATCTCGTTTAGGTGACTGTCCATGAGAGACTCCTCATATGTTGATTGAGTGAGATGAGGAAAAGGAGAAGTATCTCTGAAGTAGTGGATTTCAGGATCAAGCCCGTCTATTTACCCTTCTTCATCATTGGCTACAAAAATTTTTTGAAGAGGGGCCTGAATCTTTTGATATTCTCTATCTCTTCCCCTCTGGTCCCTCTATATAATCTGGGGAGCATTATTATTTGGCCTCCTGGAATTTCTTTTATTTTCAGTATTTTGAGGATTTATGTATGTTTTCTTCCCCTCTACCTTCATTTTCTCCATCTCTACGGATAGAGACTTCACTATCTTGGTGAATTCATCCACTTGGGGGTGAGGCACAGAGGGGCCAGAGATAGAGGCTTCAAATCTTCCATTTTTCCTGTCTACGTCTGTCTTATTTCTTAGTCTGTCAATTGCCAATACATTATATTCCACCTCTATCGTTGCATATTTCATTTGAGCTAGGGAGGTATCTCTTCTCTCTCTCAGTAGAAGGCAAAAGGCAGGGTCGAATGCATTATCCTAAGAGATTTTAGCAGAGGCTTTCGTGGGTTTAATATTAGCAAGGATATTATAATACATCTTATTGAATCTTTTGGAGAAGTCAGATATAGACTCTCCTTCCTTTTTCTTCAAGGACCCAAACTCTATCATGTAATACATGAAATCTTTTTTATCTCCCCACTGCCTTGGGAACGCATTATCTAAAGCTTCAATCCTAGAAATAGATCCAGGGGCCAATCCCCTAAACCATTTCCTTACCTCACCATCAAGGCTCTAGACAAAGACTCTCATCCAAACATCTTCATTTTCAATGTTCAGGTTTTCTACGTAACTGTAGAAGGCAGCAAGGTGCTCTTCCGCAGTTATGTCCTCTTCCCTAGTGAATTTTGGCATATATTTCAAGTAATCTCCAGCATGGAGAGGATTCATAGGTTGAGGTAGGATTAAGGGGGCATATCTGGAAGCCACTATGGAATCCATTCTGTTTAGAGGGGGATTAGCACCTGCCATAGGAACAATAGTGTTAGAAAAGCAGGACCGTGGAGCAAAAAAATAAAACAAATGAAGAAACAAAAAACAGAAGATACGCAATACAAGAGAGACACTGATTTACATGGTTCACCTAGTGTGGGCTAGGTCCACCAGATAAATTGCCAGGTCCTTCCTTTATTATCATCCAGCAAATGAAGGGATACAACCTACAGCAAAACCCGTTGTAACTTCCTCTTCTTTCTCTCACAGTCTCCTCTCTTAGAATACAACATTCGCCATCAACCATAGCTGCAATACATTTCCCTCATAAAAGAGGGTTTCTTTCTAGGGCAAAAAAACCCTAACATAATCTCTACTATTAGATCTATGACCTTATAATGAACAGTCTAGATTTACAATGAAATTACAATATAAATTTACAAGGCATTTTTTCCTTCGGGGGCTTCGCCCTCGAACCCCTGCTTTCCCCTGGACCCCGCAGCTGGGGGATAGCCCACCTGGAACCCACAGAGGGGGTACCCCCCCTCTGCACTCCCCCACGTGGAAGAGTGTACATACTTCTAGGGTTTAAATACTTCATGGGGTATAAACATGGCTAAAAGTAAAAAACCTCTGAATCAGTAAGATAATCAGGCTCCACAACCAACAATCTCCCACTTGGAGACTGATCTCATAAACTCCACCGTTGTTGTATCTGCTGGACTCTGAACCTTCTTGGACCTAGAAAATTTCTCATCTTCATATTCATTCTTGAAGACCAATTGAAACTGAGCAGGAACTCAGTTTCTCCCTGGTTACTCCCTTTGTTAACATGTCTGCGGGATTCTGGCTAGTCTGTATCTTTTCCAACTTAAAATGTCCATCTTCCAAGACGGATCATATGAAGTGGTACCTCAACTGTATATGCTTAGTATTCGAATTAAATA
Organism: Picea engelmannii; assembly: GCA_009831015.1. Taxonomy (NCBI): domain Eukaryota; kingdom Viridiplantae; phylum Streptophyta; class Pinopsida; order Pinales; family Pinaceae; genus Picea; species Picea engelmannii. The sequence goes on along the minus strand of ML814531.1, from coordinate 21,081 downwards.
TTGAGTTCTTTTCAAGGTGAATGGCACTCTGACTATCACAGTACAACCTGTTGTTCTCCTTCTTCTTTCCCAATTCCTCCATAAACCTTTGTAACCAAATCACCTCTTTACTAGCCTCTGTAGCAGTAACATACTCTGCCTCTATTGTTGAAACTGCAACAACCTTTTACAGTTTCAAAATACAACTTACTGATGTTCCACCTATAGTAAAAACATACCATGTGGTGCTCCTCATGCCGTATTTATCACCTGCCATATTTGAATCAACATATCCCTGTAGAAAAGTGTATGAACCTCCAAACCATAATGCATGAGTAGTAGTACCTCTCAAATACCTGATAATCCACTTTACTGCCTCCCAATGTTCTTTACCTGGATTGTTCATATACTTGCTCACAACTCCCACTGCATGTGCAATATCTGGTCTTGTGAAAACCATTGCATACATCAAGTTGCCAACTGTTGATGAATATGGGACCCTGGACATGTATTCTATCTCCTCCTGTGTCTTGGGACACATTTCCTTAGTCAATTTGAAATGGCTGTCCAAAGGTGTACTAACTGGTTTTGCATTTTGCATTCTAAACCTCTCCAACACCTTCTCTATGTACTCACCCTGAGA
>ML814531.1:0-19049 GCA_009831015.1 Picea engelmannii | reverse complement strand
CTCTTTTGTTTTCCATAAACACAATGCTCACAGAAGTCCAAATCAATTGGTTTAAGATCTGGCAGCAAATTTCTTTTGTGAAGGATCTGCATACCCTTCTCACTCATGTGTCCCAGCCTATGATGCCATAGTGTTGTATCCACTCATGTAGAAGCTAAAGATATATAAGAGTCATTATTACCAGTACATAAATACAATGTACCTACCTTCTCTCATTTTGCTATCACCAATGATCCTTTGATGACCTTCCACATCTTATCTGTAAATATGGATTTACAACCTTCACTTGCTAACTGCCCTGTTGAAATTAATTTTTTCCTTAAATCTGGAACATGTCTTACCTCTTTCAACAACCATTGGTTTCCATTTCATTGCTTTATTTTTACCTTTCCCATTCCAACAATTTTTCATGGTGCATCATCACCCAAATGAACTTGTCCAAAATCACCTTGAACATAATCTAGAAAATGTTTCCTATGGGGTGTGACATGAAATGAAGCCCCTAAATCTACTACCCAAGACTCATAAATATTATCTACAGAAAGAATCAAAGCATCTTGTAACACATCACCTATTACATTTGCTTCCTAATTTATCTCATGTTGTCCATCTCTTTGTTTCTTTGGAGCTCTACAGTCTTTCTTCAGATGTCTTTTCTTCCCACAATTATAGCACTCTATCTTTCCAAGTCTGGATTTGGATCTTCCCTTCCTAGAATTTCTGCGGTTCCCTGAGCCCTTTCCTCTATCCTTTTGTCTTCCCCTATTCTCCATGTTCAACGCTTTATCTGATGTCTCACCTGTTTTTTTCCGTCGCATTTCCTAACTAAGGATAACACCAACAACATCATCAAATTTTAAAGTATTTGAACCAGAGACAGATTTACTTACAACCATGACCAAGTTGGTCCATCTTTCTGGCAATCAGCACAAGATTAGAAGAGCCCTAACCTCATCATCAAATTCCACTTTTACAGAACTTAGTTGATTAGAAACCGTATTAAATTCATTTAAATGATCTGCAACAGACCCACCTTCTGACATATTCATATTAAATAATCTCTTCATTAGAAATACCTTATTAGATGACGAGGGTTTTTCATACAATTTGGACAATGCGTTCATCAAACCCTTCGTTGTCTTTTCTTTGGAAATATTGAAAGCCACCGATGCTGCCAGGCTCAATCATATTGTTCCTAGAGCCTTTCTGTCAAGAATCTCCCATTCTTCGTCCTTCATGGCTGTCGGCTTCTTTTCTACTCCACACAATGGTAGGAATAGATCCTTCTGATATAAATAAACTTCCATCTACATCTTCTATAACTGGTAGTTTTGGCTGTTAAATTTCTCGACCCTAAACTTTCCATCTTCTGACATTGCTCCCACTCGAACAAGGAACCCTCTTTTCCTACGAGTTACCTTTTGCTCTGATACCAGTTGTTAGAAAAAAAAGACCGTGGAGCAATAAAATAAAAAAAAATCGGAAACAAAACATAGAAGATACACAATACAAGAAAGACACAGATTTACATGGTTCACCCAGTGTAGGCTACGTCCACCAGAGAAATTTCCAGGTCTTTCCTTTATTATTATCCAGCAAATGAAGGGATACAACCTATAGAAAAACCCGTTGTAACTTCCTCTTCTTTCTCTCACAGTCTCCTCTCTCAAAATACAACATTCGCCATCAATGATAGTTGCAATACATTTCCCTCATAAAAGAGGGTTGCCTTCTAGGGGAAAAAAACCCTAACATAATCTCTACCGTTAGATATGCGACCTTATAATGAATGGTCCAGATTTACAATGAAATTACAATATACATTTACAAGGCAATTTTTCCTTCGAGGGCTTCACCCGCGAACCCTCACTTGCCCCCAGACCCCCCAACCAGGGGGATACCCCCCCATACCCCGCAGAGGGGGTACCCCCCCTCTGCACTCCCCCACATGGAAGAGTGTACATACTTCTGGGGTGTAAATACTTCATGGGGTATAAACATGGCTGAAAGTAAAAAACCTCTTAATTAGGAATATAATCAGGCTCCACAACCAACAAATAGATGTAGGAGAACCAAGAGGAGACGAGGCTTGAATTAGAAAGACAAGAACTAAGCCAACAGGATGGGAGGGGAACGACAAAAAATATGGAGAACAAGCTTACGGGCTGAAAGGAACAGAAGTTTCTATTTCTTCAACAACAGTGGTAATAGGAAAAGGGGTGGTAAAACCCGGGGTAGGAAAGTATTCAGAGACACTGGGTCTGGACCAGGGTACCACCTTGGGGGAAAGGGGAGTGACAAGGGTTTCTCCTACCAATTCGAGACCAGGAGGAGGAAACTCGGTAGGAACACTCCCAAAATTTAGACTACGAGAAACTCCAACATAAGGTCAATAAGCAGGATGAGATAAAGGTGTTGGAGTTTCTATAAAATCATGAAAATCATCAAGAATACCTGGTTTAGCAGTAGAAGTACCTCCTCCAGAGGACTTTCCCTTTCTAATAATCTTCTTTGGGTCAGCTTCAGGTGGTGCCAATGGCAGCTGAGGAGTAGACCTTCTAAATAGTTCTGATATCTGATGGACCTTCAGAATCAGTGAATCGTTGTCGTTCAATCCCAGGGAAGATATTTAACTTCATCCCCGCCAATGGCGCCAGAACTGCTAGTGTCAGAAGTCACTCCTGGATTGTGGAAAAAGAATATCCCAATTCCCATCAGTTTATGTCACAAATAATTTAATGGGGTGGTCGAATGGATAGAGACCCAAGAAGGTATCTCTTTAACTCAGAAAACCGTGCCTAGTATCTAAAATAGAAGAGGTCTTGATCTAACTTCTGTCAGTGGGTTGATTATAAAATGAGAAGATGGAAGACTTGATAGGAGGAGTGAGAAAGACTGCTTTGGGCATCAGGCCTTTCGGCAAATTGAGAAGAAAAAACTCAGAATACAAGATCCTCTTGGTTTAGAGTTTCAAAGGAACTGAAAGGTGACTTGACTGGATCTTCCAATTCCAAATCATTCAGCGTTGAGAAAATACAGGAACTGATTAGAAACAATGCAACTATTACAGTGATACAACCTTCATCATCCTATAACAATGCAACTCGACTGGATCCTCCAATTTTGAGTTGTTCTAACACAGTCTAAACAGAGAGATGGAAAGAGGCTAACATTCATAAGGCAACAAGTCTCAAGTGCCAATACATAACCAGAGCAACCAGTGCTTCATCAAACTTTAAAATTGGGAGCCTAGCTCAACCATCGACCTTTACAAACATTGCTAAATTGCCTACATATACTCACAGCAAAACAAAAACAGCAAAAACGAGACATTGCATTAAAAGCATTGCATCTACATGTCTACTGGTAATCTGCGCATGCAGACTCTCAATAATCATGCACTTATGACAGATGCAATCAGATTCCTGACAATCCTGCAGATGAATCAACATGCCTTTAATTCTTTGCCGGAATTTCCATTTATAGTGGAGACGATGTCTAACCACCTCCAACAACTTCAGTAGTTGCTTCCTTGGGATCGGGAATGAACCTGGTCAACTCTTCCCTTTGGGACGAGGAGGTCTTCTCATGGTGCCACCTGGATCAGCTGAATGGTTTAATGGATAAGGCGTGGAGGTCGTTGTGAATACTGGGGCACATGATGGTGCACAAGCGAAGGTTAGGTGGGGATGATTTGGAAGGGAGTGGGACCATTGTCATAGGATGACGAGGAGTGAAAGGAAGTGGGACATGTCACGTGGACAAGTGGGGAACAAACGGTAGGGGAGAATATGGCATAGAAGGTGACATGATAGGAGGGTGCCCCACGAAAATGTCACTCCATTCTGGACCCCCCCCCCTCCTTTATTAAAGGTAGAATGGCAAAGGGGGTCTAGAATCGATCGAGTGTCATTGATCCAGGTGCCCTAATCTTGACCGTTGAGAGATGCGCACCCAATTTGGGACCCCCCCCCCCCTCTGTTAAAGGTAGAATGACGAGGAGGGTTTGTAATGAAACTTTGGCCGCAGATCTAGGTGGACAGATCTTGATCATCCAAACCTGTCTGCTCGATAAAATGATGCACCAACCCTTTAAAATTTGGGATAAATGGGTTTTCCAAATATCTCTTTCACCCAAGGGAAAGCTTCCCCTAGGAAAATACCCCATACATGATTATGTGCTAACATTAGGCTCCATGGGGGACGGCATGCCCCCTGTGGGCTGTCGAGAGCTCTTTTGTAGCTTTATTGCCTTGTTGTTGGGCTATGGATTCATTATTAAAAATTAAATACAAAAATAAAACAATATTTACAAACACAGAAGAGCCATGTGTGGCTCAAGAGAAACATCTCTTCAAGAAATGCCCATTCATAGAGCCACTGAAAACTTCCTAATCCTTCAAATCTCATAACCTGTAGGTATTATTAGAAAATACTTCAGAGATTTTGAAGGGCCCTACCCATACAAATTCAAATTTTTCTTGATTTCCCTTTACTTGCTTGGGAGCATCCCATTTCAGTACCAAATCTCCCATCTAGAAATCTTCCTTCTTGGCCTTTCTCTCAAAAGCCTGCTTGATCTTCTGCTGAAGGTCCTAAATTTTGTTCATCACCTGCTCTCTGGCCTACTAGACCTCTACCAGTTTATGAATTCATATGATCATATCATGAGGCTCTCCTTGATAATCCTGGAGGAATTTTGCTACAGGCATGGCTAGTTGAGAAGGAAAAACAGCTTCTATTCCATAAACTAATTGGAAAGGGGAGATGCCTATAGATCTCTTTGTGGTCACTCGATCAACCCATAGAGAAAATTTCAGCTTTGAATCCCAGGCCTTTTTGGTGTCCTCTAACAGTCTTTTGATGATCCTTATCAGGCTTTTGTTGGAGGACTCTACTAAACCATTTCCCTGGGGATAGTAAGGGGTGGAGTGAATCAGTTTGGTCCCAAATTGCTCACAACATTTGACTAATCATTTAGCTTTTAAAGATGTTGCATTATCAGTAAAAATCTTGTTTGGGCAGCAAAATCTTGTGATGAGGTTTTCCAGGAACCCAATGATAAATTTATGGGAAGCGCTCCTTGTGGGGATAGATTCTATCCACTTGGTAAAGAAATCTGTGGCAGTTAGGATCCATCTTTGTTGTCCACTGGAAGCAGGGTGGATCTCCCTAATAAAGTCTAGGCCCCACAGCTGGAAAGGTACCGAAACAACCACAGATTTTAAGGGGAGAGATTTAAGTTGTTTCTTTTCTGAGAACCTTTGGCATTTTATACAGGCTTTGACCTCTCTACAGACGTCAGTGAATAAGATGGGCCAGTAGTACCCATACCTGAGGATTTTGTAGGCTGTGGTTTTCCAAAAATGGTGCCCTCCACATAGGCTGTCCTGAAATTCAACAATGATCCTTTGAGACTCTTGTGGATTCATACATTTTAAAAGCACCCACAGGGGGTCTTTCCAATATAAAACTCAATCAACAAGGAAGTATTTAACTACTTTGAGATTTAGAGCTCTTTCCTTGTTCCTTTGCAGACCATCAGGAGGCTGCAACTCTTGCAGAAAATATATGACATCCTTGTACCAAGGACATTGTGCCAATGGGGGTTCTTCTTGAGGATCTACATCAGATAGTTGATCCTGCCGAATTTCTGAGCATTCATTAATGAAAATTACCCCCAAATCTTTGCAATTTTCTTCAGCCAACAGCTTGGCTAAACCTTAACCTTTCATCAATTTGGTAGGCCTTATATCCAACTCAAACTCAAGGATCTTGGCTATCCATTTACTCCTCCTCCTGTCTATGTCAGGCTGAATAACAATGTCCCTTACAGAAGCTGAGGGGACATAGGCAATGATTTTTGACTACAGGACATAGACACTAAAAGCTTTGAGATATTTCACCAAGACATAGTCCTATTTCTCCATGATGTCATACCTGACCTCAACATCCCTTAATGCTCTGCTAAAATAGGCAATAGGCTGCTCCATCCCGGCGTCGTTTTTTTGTAGTAAAACAACAGCCAATGTGTCGGATGAGGCAAAGGAGAAAATAAGGAAATCCTTCGAATAATCAGGACTAATAAGCACAGGAGATTCAGCCAATGATTTCTTTATCTGCTCAAAGGAATTTTGAGCCTCATAAGTCCACCTTACTTCATTTCCCTTCTTCAACATGGTTGTTATAAGTTTTACAATTTCAACAAACTTAGAAACAAACCTCCTTAGGAAATTAATTTTTCCAAGGAAAGACTAGACTTCTTTCCTGGATATGGGGATTGACAAGGCTTGGATTGCTTCAACTCTACCAGGATCAATCTTGACTCCCACTATTGATACTATGTGACCCAACAACTTTCCCTCTTTCATGGTGAACAAAGATTTTTTGGGATTCAATGAAAGGCCAAAAATCCTGCATTTCAGAAAAACCTTCCTGAGATGACAACAATGTTCTTTATCGGACTTGGAAAAGACTGTGATGTCATCCAGATAGATAACCACACACTTGTCCTTTTCCCCAATGAAAGTTATGTCCATGGCTCACTGGAAATTTTCCCCTACATTCATCAATCCAAAGAGAATTTTAGCATACATGAATGTGCCCCATGGAGTGGTAAACGTTGTCTTTTCTTGGTCTTCAGGCAGAACGGAGAGTTGATTGTAGCCAAAGAAGCCATCAATCATGGAAATTCTAGATGATCATGTCACCCTCTGTAATATATGTTCCATCTTTGGCAGGGGGTAATGGTCCTTCCTTGAGCTCCTGTTCAGGTTTCTAAAATCCACACAGAGCTTGATTTCTCCATATTTCTCCCTTATTGGGACCATGTTGGCCACCCACTCTGAATATCTCAATGGCACGATGATCTAGGTGTGTAGCAGCTTCTTTACTTCTCTCTCCATGATAGGTAGCAACATAGGATCGATATGTCGTAGTTTCTGCCTAAATGGTTTAGCCTCCTTTTTCAATGGTATTTTATGCTCAATGAAAGAAGTGTCATAAGTTTTGAGGTCCTCATAGGTCCAGGCGAAAACATCCACAAACTCCCTCAATAATCCAGCGTACTCATCCCACTGCTCCTTTGTCATACTTCTTGACAATTTGACAAACTTGGGCTCATTCTAGGTGCCAATCTTTCACTGAGTTGTATCACCATCATCATCTGAGATTTTCCCCTTCAATGTCACATCATTTCTATCAAAAATCATTTCCAAAGGAACTAGTCCCTTTGGAATATGATTGTTGGGCAGTTGCACAATGTCACGCTCTGCAATCTTGCTCAGAAAATTACCATCATCAAGTTTTGCTTCGGAAACAGGGTCTTCATCAATATGCAGCGCTGAAAATTCTTCAACAGTCTCCAAGAATATTTTGATCTCAAGATCATCCTCGACCACCTTCCAATGTTTGACATTGTTAGGTATAGAGGACCTGTATTTTACTTCTACCTCATATCTCAGTTTGGGTGGCAGGGGCACTTTGAAATTGCTTATTGATGTAGCAAGAGAATCAACCACTGTGTTCTCCTCTCTTGGAATGAATGAAATGTTAAATTCCGAGAAGAAACTGTCGATTAGGTCCCATACCTCATTTTTGTAACTCCTGAGTCGAGGACGCTTGGCCTGATAGGCATTTCTGATCTGTTGGACTATCAATTCTGCATCTCCGAATACTGCTACCTCTTAAATCCCCATTTCCTCTTTAGCTCTTAAACCTAAAACAAGAGCTTCATATTCTGCCACATTGTTGGTTGTCTCAAACTCTATCTTGTATGACAGAGATATGGTTTCCTGAGCAGGTGACACAAAAGACACTCTGGCACCAGCGCCTTCCCTGGAAGAGGCTCCATCAAAGAACATTTTTCAGATAGAGGTGATGGGGGGAGAAAATTCATGAGAAGTAGTGGGCTACTTTCTGAGTTTTAGAAGAGGCTCGGGAGAGTTATTGAGTTGCAGTAAACTGGAGCCTAAATTAGTGTGAAGGGAAAAGATAGGATGGTTGGTAGGATTGGCTTCGTCACTGATTATGTAGGCCAGTTGGGCTTCTCTGTACAGTCTCCTATGTTCCCCCCAAAACACTAGAATAGTAGCATAAGTTAGGTCCATTTTTAGGGTTCCCCCAAGTCTTTTTATCCAGGACCTTGACAACAACATACCAAACTTGGGGGGGACATCAGCCACTACAATGTCCATGACCACACTTTTCATGGGCAGTTGAAACAAGGTCACAAACAGATCTTTAATGACTCCTAGACATTGAACTTTCCTGGAGTCACAGGAATAGAGGTCATGATAGGCTCTAGTGACTTCTAGTCCTAATTCTTCCAAGACAGTTTTGGGCATGAGATTGTGGGAAGCCCCTGAATCCATCAAACAGTTGTGCAGTACCTTATCATATATGTTCAAGGATGTGTAGAAGGGAGGGAATGAATCATTCCTATCTTTTACCATAGGCCCTAGGATAATTGCAGTCTTTTCATCTTGTAAATTGATTGAGTCTGTGGGATGATATGAGGTTTCACACTGTAATAGTTCGGAGAGGCACTTTCTGAATACTTCATGTTTGATCAGTTCGAAGAGGGGAATAGGGATTCTGATTTTTTGAATTTCATGCTCAAATTTAAAAGGGGATGCAAGCTTTGGGATTTCCCTTACTTCAGGAACATGAATCTGGACCATTGGAGAGAGGGGTTGGGCCTTCTTAGCTTTGTTGTTGTCTGCTAATTCATTAGCAGTTTTCTCTGTTCTAGTGAGTTGTTCAGGAACATCAAGTGCTCCTGTCTTCTTCTTGGATCTTAGTTTATACTTGTTCTGACTGCTGCTAGCCTTGTCTCCCTTGCTCGGGTCGTTTAGTTGATTGTCCATGAGAGACTCCTTGTATGTTGATTGAGTGAGATGAGGAAAAGGAGAAGTATCTCCGAAGTAGTGGATTTCAGGATCAAGCCCGTCTATTTCCCCTTCTTCATCATTAGCTACAAAATTATTTTGAAGAGGGGCCTGAATCTTCCAATCTTCTCTATCTCTTCCCCTCTCATCCCTCTGTATAATCTAGGGAGAATTACTATTTGGCCTCCTAAAATTTCCTTTGTTCTCAGTATTTTTAGGATTTTTGTATGTTTTCTTCCCCTCTACCTTAATTTTCTCCATCTCTTCGGACAGAGACTTCACTATCTTGGTCAATTCATCCACTTGGGGGTGAGGCACAGAGGGGCCAGAAGTTGACGCTTCAAATCTTCCCTTTCTCCTATCTGCATATGTCTTATTTCTCAGTCTGTCAACTGCCAATACATTAGATTCCACCTCTCTGGCCGCATCTTGCATTTGAGCTAGGGAGGTAGCTCTTCTCTCTCTTAGTAGAAGGCATAAGTGAAGGTCGAATGCATTAGCCAAAAACTTCAATAACTTCTTCCTTTGGATCGGGAACGACCCTGGTCAACTCTACCCTTTGGGACGTGGAGGTCTTCTCATGGTGCCACCTGGATCAGCTGAACGGTTTAATGGATAAGGCATGGAGGTCATTGTGAAGACTAGGGCACATGATGGTGCATGAATGAAGGTTAGGCAGAGATGATTTGGAAGGGAGTGAGACCAATGTCGGAGGGCGAGGAGGAGCGAAAGGAGTTGTTCCATGTCACATGGAAAAGTGGGGAACAGATGGTAGGGGAGAAGACGGCATAGAAGGCGACACGACAAAAGGGGGCCCCATGACAATACCACTCCATTACATACCCCCCCCCTTTATTAAAGGTAGAATGGAAAAGGGGTTCCATAATCGATCGAGCGTCGTTGATATGGGAGCCCTAATCTTGACCATTGAGAGATGCGCACCCAATTCCATACCCCCTCCCCCCCCCTCCCTTAAAGGTAGAACGACGAGGGGGATCTGGAATCAAACTTTGGCCGCAGATCTAGGCAGGCAGATCTTGATCATCCAAACCTGCCTGCTCGTTAAAATGACGTGCCAGCCCTTTAAACTTTTGTATAAATGGGTTTTCCAAATCTCTCGTTCGCCCAAGGGGAAGATTCCCCTAGGAAAATACCCCATACATGATTATGTGCTAACATTGGGCTCCATGGGGTACGATATGCCCCCTATGGGCTGCTGAGAACTCTTTTGTAGCTTCAGTGCCTTACTGTTGGGATATGGAGTCCTTATTAAAACTTAAAGACAAAAAGAAAACCATATTTACAAATGCAGAAGAGCCATGTGTAGCTCAAGAGAAACATCTCTTCGAGAAATGCCCATTCATAGGGCCACTGAAAACTTCTTGATCCTTCAAATCTCGTAACCTATAAGTATTATTTGAAAATACTTCAGATATTTTGAAGGGCCCTACCCACAGGGATTCAAATTTATCGTGCTTTCCCTTGACTTGGTTAGGAGCATCCCATTTCAATACCAGATCTCCCATCTAGAAATCTTCCTTCTTGGCCTTTCTGTCAAAAGCCTGCTTGATCTTCTGTTGATGGTCCTAAATTTTGTTCATCACCTGGTCTTTAACCTTCTGGACCTCTACCAGTTGATGAATTCTTTCAATCATATCATCAAGCTCTCCTTGATAATCCTGGATGAATTTTTCTATAGGCATGGCTAGTTGAGAAGGAAAAACAACTTATATTCGATAAACCAATTGGAAAGGGGAGATTCCTATAGATATCTTTGTGGTCACTCGATCATCCCATAGAGCAAATTTCAGCCTTGAATCGCAGGCCTTTTTGTTGTCCTCTAACAGTCTTTTGATGATCCTTATCAGGCTTTTGTTGGAGGAATTTGCTAAACCATTGCCCTGGGGATAGTAAGGGGTGGAGTGAATTAGTTTGATCCCAAATTGCTCACAAAATTTGACTAATGGTTCATCTTTGAAAGATGTTCTGTTATCAGTAACAATCTTGTTTGGGCAACCGAATCTTCCGATGAGGTTTTTCAAGAACCCAATGATCACCTTATGGGAAGCACTCATTGTGGGGATAGCTTCTATCCACTTAGTAAAGAAATCCGTGGTAGTCAGGATCCATCTGTGTTGTCCACTGGAAGTAGGGTGGATCTCCCCAATAAAGTCTAGGCCCCACTGCTGGAGAGGTCCCGAAACAACCACAGGTTTTAGAGGGAGAGATTTAAGTGTTTTCTTTCCTAAGAACCTTTGGCATTTGATATAGGCTTTGACCTCTCTGAAGACATCAGTGAATAAGGTGGGCCAGTAGTACCCAACCCTGAGGATTTTGTAGGCTGTGGTTTTCCAAAAATGGTGCCCTCCACATAGGCTGTCATGAAATTCAACAATGATCCTTTGAGCCTCTTGTGAATTCATACATATTAAAAGCACCCCCAGGGGGTCTTTCCAATATAAAACTCGATCAACAAGGAAGTATTTAACTTCTTTGATATTTAGATATCTTTCCTTGTTCCTTTGCAGGCCATCTGGAGGCCGCAATTCTTGCAAAAAATATATGACATCCTTGTACCAAGGACATCATGCCAATGGGGGTTCTTCTTGAGGATCTGCATCAGACAGCTAATCCTGCCGAATTTCTAAGCATTCATTAATGAAACTTGCCGCCAAATCTTTGCAATTTGATTCAGCCAAGAGCTTGTCTAAACCTTGACCTTTGATCAATTTGGTAGGCCTTATCTCCAACTCAAACTCAAGGATCTTGTCTATCCATTTACTCCTCCTCCTGTCTATGTCAGGCTGAATAAGAATGTCCCTTATAGAAGATGAGGGGACATAGGCAGTAATTTTTTACTACAAGACATAGAATCTAAAAGCTTTGAGATATTTCACCGAGGCATAGGCCTATTTCTCCATGATCTTGTACCTGACTTTAGCATCCCTTAATGCTCTGCTAAAATAGGCAATAGGCTACTCCAACCCGGCATCATTTTTTTGTAGTAAAACAGCAGCCAATGTGTTTGATGAAGCAAAGGGGAAAATAAGGAAATCATTCTAATAATCAGGACTGATAAGCATAGGATCTTCATTCAATGCTTTCTTTATCTGCTCAAAGGAGTTTCGAGCATCAGAAGTCCACCTTACTTCATTTCCCTTCTTCAACATGGTTGTTATAAGCTTTACCATTTCAGCAAAGTTAGAAACAAACCTCCTTAAGAAATTAATTTTTCCAAGGAAAGACTGGAATTCTTTCCAGGATCTAGGGATTAACAAGGCTTGGATTGCTTCAACTCTACTAGGATCAATCTTGACTCCCACTTCCGATACTATGTGACCCAACAACTTTCCCTCTTTCATGGTGAACAGATATTTTTTGGGAATCAATGAAAGGCCAAAAATCCTGCATTTCAGAAAAACCTTCCTGATATGAAAACAATGTTCTTTATCGGACTTGGAAAATACTATGATGTCATCCAGATAGATAACCACACACTTATCCTTTTCCCCAATGAAATCTATGTCCATGGCTCGCTGGAAAGTTGCCCCTGCATTCATCAATCCAAAGGGCATTTTAGCATACATGAATGTGCCCCATGGAGTGGTAAACGTTGTCTTTTCTTGGTCCTCAGGCAGAACAGAGATTTGATTGTAGCCAGAGAATCCATCAATCATGGAAATTCTGGATGATCCTGTCACCCTCTGCAATATATGTTCCATCTTTGGCAGGGGGTAATGGTCCTTCTTTGAACTCCTGTTTAGGTTTCTAAAATCCACATAGAGCCTGATTTCTCCATCTTTCTTCCTTACTAGGACCAAGTTCTCCACCCACTCTGAATATCTCAGTGGAACGATGATCTACGCGTGTAGCAGATTCTTTACTTCTCTCTCCATGATAGGTAGCAACATAGGATTGATCTGTCATAGTTTTTGCCTAAATGGTTTAGCCTCCTTTTTCAATGGGATTTTATGCTCAATGATAGAAGTGTCATAAGTTTTGAGGTCCTCATAGGTCCAGGTGAAAGAATTCGCAAACTCCCTCAATAATCCAGCGTACTCAACCCTCTGCTCCTTTGTCAGACTTCTTGACAATTTGACAAAATTGGGCTCATTCTCGATGCCAATGTTGCACTGTGTTGTATCACCACCATCATCTAATATTTTTCCCTTCAATGTCACATCATTTCTATCAAAAATCCTTTCCAAAGGAACGAGTCCCTTTGGAATATGATTTTTGGGCAGTTGCACAATGTCACACTCTGCAATCTTGCTCATAAAATTACCATCATCAAGTTTTTCTTCGGAAACGGAGTCTTGATCAATATGCAGCGCTGAAAATTATTCAACAATCTCCAAGAATCTTTTGATCTCAAGATCATTCTCGAAAACCTTCCAATGTTTGACACTGTCAGGTATGGAGGGCCTGTGTTTTACTTCTACCTCATATCTAAGTTTGGGTGGCAGGGGCACTTTAAAATTGCTTACTGATGTAGCCATAGAATCAGTGACTGTGTTCTTCTCTCTTGGAATGAATGAAATGTTAAATGTCGAGAAGAAACTGTTGATTAGGTCCCATACCTCATTTCTGTAACTCCTGACTCGAGGATGCCTAGCCTGATAGGTGTTTTTGATCTATTGGAATATCAATTCTGCATCTCCGAAGACTGCTACCTCTTGAATCCCCATTTCCTCTTCATCTCTTAAACCTAAAACAAGAGCTTCATATTCTGCCACATTGTTGGTTGTCCCAAACTCTAGCTTGTATGACAGAGATACGGTTTCCTGAGCAGGTAACACAAAAAACACTCGGGCACCAGTGCCTTCCCTGGAAGAGGCTCCGTCAAAGAACATTTTCCAGATAGAGGTGATGGGGGGAGAAAATTCATGAGAAGTAGTGGGCTACTTTTTGAGTTTTAAAAGAGGCTCGCGAGCATTAGTGAGTTGTAGTAAAATGGAGCCTAAATCAGTCTCAAGGGAAAAGATAGGATGGTTGGTAGGATTGGTTTCATCACTGATTATGTAGGCCAACTGAGCTTCTCTGTACAGACTCCTATTCCCCCCCCCCCAAACACTGGAATAGTAGCATAAGTTAGGTCCATTTGTAGGTTTCCCCCAAGTCTTTTTATCCAGGACCTTAACAACAACATACCAAACTTGGAGGGGACATCAGCCACTACAATGTCCATGACCACACTTTTCATGGGCATTTGAAACAAGGTCACAACCAGATCTTTGATGACTCCTAGACATTGAACTTTCCTGGAGTCAAAGGAATAGAGGTCATGATAGGATCTGGTGACTTCTAGTCCTAGGGCTTCCATGATAGTTTTGGGCATGAGGTTGTGGGAAGCCCCTGAATCCATCAAATAGTTGTGCAGTACCTTATCATGTATGTTCAAGGATGTGTAGAAGGGAGGGGATGAATCATTCTTGTCTTCTACCATAGGCCCTAGGATAACTAGAGGCTTTTCATCTTGTAAATTGATTGAGTCTTTGGGATGATATGAGGTTTTATACTGTAATAGTTCGGAGAGGAACTTTTTGAATACTTTATGTTTGATCAGTTCAGAGAGGGGCATAGGGATTCTGATTTTTTGAATTTCATGCTCAAAGTTAAAAGAGGATGCAAGATTTGGGATTTCCCTTACTTCGTGAACATGAATCTGGACCATTGGAGAGAGGGGTTGGGCCTTCTTACCTTTGTTGTTGTCTGCTAATTCATTAGCAGGTTTCTCCGTTCTATTTATTTATTCAAGAACATCAGGTGCTCCTGTATTCTTCTTGGATCTTGGGTTATACTTGTTCTGACTATTGCTAGCCTTGTCTCCCTTTCTCAACTCGTTTATTTGACTGTCCATGAGAGACTCCTCATATCTTGATTGAGTGAGATGAGGAAAAGGAGAAGTATCTCTGAAGTAGCGGATTTCAGGATCAAGCCCATCTATTTTCCCTTCTTCATCATTAGCTACAAAATTGTTTTGAAGAGGGGCATGAATCTTCTGATCTTCTCTATCTCTTCCCCTCTGGTCCCTCTATATAATCTAGGGAGCATTATTATTTGTCCTCCTAAAATTTCCTTTGTTTTCAGTATTTTTAGGATTTTTGTATGTTTTCTTCCCCTCTACCTTCATTTTCTCCATCTCTACGGACAGAGACTTCACTATCTTGGTCAATTCATGCACTTGGGGGTGAGGCACAAAGGGGCCAGAGGTCGAGGCTTCAAATCTTCCCTTTCTCCTGTCTGCATCTGTCTTATTTCTCAGTCTGTCAACTGCCAATACATTAGATTCCACCTATATGGCCGCATCTTGCATTTGAGCTAGGGAGGTAGCTCTTCTCTCTCTTAGTAGAAGGCATATGTCAAGGTCGAATGCATTAGCATAAGATATTTTAGCAGAGCCTTCCATGGGTTTTATCTCACCAGGGATCTTATAATACATCTTATTAAATCTTTTGGAGAAGTCAGAGACAAACTCTCCTTCCTTTTTCTTCAAGGACCCAAACTCTGTCATGTAATACATGAAATATTTTTTATCTCCCCACTGCCTCAGGAACACATTATCTAAAGCTTCCATCCCGGCAATAGATCTGGGGGCCAATCCCCTAAACCATTTCCTTACCTCACCATCAAGTCTCTGGACAAAGACTCTCATCTAGACATCTTCATTTTCAATGTTCAGGTTGTTTGCGTAACTGTAGAAGGTAGCAAGGTGCTCTTTCGTAGGTATTTCCTCTTCCCCGGTGAATTTAGGCATATATTTCAAGTAATCTCCAGCAGGGAGAGGATTCATAGGTTGAGGTAGGACTAAGGGGGCATATCTGGCAGCCACTATGGCATCCATTCTGTTTAGAGGGGGATTAGCACCTGTCATAGTAATAATAGGTGTAGGAGAACCAGGAGGAGACGAGGCTTGAATTGGAAAGACAGGAACTGAGCCGACAAGATGGGAGGGGAACGGCAGAAAATATGGAGAACAAACTTGTGGGATAAAAGGAACAGAAGTTTCTCTTTCTTAAACAACAGTGGTAATAGGAGAAGGGGTGGTAAAACCTGGGGTAGGAAAGTATACAAAGACGTTGGGTCTGGACCAGGGTACCACCTCGGGGGAAAGGGGAGTGACAAGGGTTTCTCCTACCAATTTGAGATCGGGAGGAGGAAACTCGGTAGGAACACTCCCAAAATTTAGACTACGGGAAACTCCAACAGAAGGTAAATAAACAGAATGAGATGAAGGTGTTGGAGTTTTGATAAAATCATGAAAATCATTAGAAATACCTAGTTTAGCAGTAGAAGTACCTCCTCTAGAGGACTTTCCCTTTATAATAATACTCTCTGGGTTAGCTTCAGGTGACGCCAATGGCAGCTGAGGAGTATACCTTGTATGTATGCCTCTAGAAGACATGGTTTAAACAATGGAATTTCTTGTGAGTTCACATCAATGGGGTCACCCAGCGGAGTCGCATGAGTGGAGTCGCTAGGTGCACAGTAGCAATCTAAATAGTTTTGATATCTAATGCACCTTTAGAATCAATTAATCGTTGTCATTCAATCCCGAGGAAGATATTCAACTTCGTCCCCAAAAACGGCGCCAGAAATGTTAGCATCATAATTCACTCCTAGATTGCGGCAGAAGCAGAGCCCAACACCCATCATTTTATGTCACAAATAATTTAATGGGGTGGTCGAATGGATAGAGACCCAGGAAGGTATCGCTTTAAATCATAAAACTGGGCCTAGTATGTAAAACAAAAGAGGTATTGATCTAACTTTCGTTAGTGGGTTGATTATAAAATGAGTAGATGGAAGACTTGATAGGAGGAGTGAGAAAGACTACTTTGGGCATCAGGCCTTTCGGCAGCTTGAGAAGAAAAAACTCAGAATATAAGATCCTCTTGGTTCAGAATTTCATAGGAACTGAAAGGTGACTTGACTGGATCTTCCAATTCCAAATCATTCAGCGTTGAGAAAATACAGGAACTGATTAGAAACAATGCTACTATTACAGTGATCCAACCTTCATCATCCTATAACACTGCAACTCGACTAGATCCTCCAATTCCGAGTTGTTCTAACATAGTGTAAACAGAGAGATGGAAAGAGGCTGACATTCATAAGGCAAGAAGTCTCAAGTGCCAATACATAACCAGAGCAACCAGTGCTTCATCAAACTTTACAAGCGGGATCCTAGCTCAACCATCGACCTTTACAAACATGGCAAAATTGTAGGGTTTCCCCAAGTCTTTTTATCCAGGACCTTGACAACAACATACCAAACTTGGGGGGGACATCATCCACTACAATGTCCATGACCACACTTTTCATGGGCAGTTGAAACAAGGTCACAACCAAATCTTTGATGACTCCTAGACATTGAACTTTCCTGGAGTCAAAGGAATAGAGGTCATGATAGGCTCTGGTGACTTCTAGTCCTAATTCTTCCATGACAGTTTTGGGCATGAGGTTGTGGGAAGCCCCTAAATCCATCAAAAAGTTGTGCAGTACCTTATAATGTATGTTCAAGGATGTGTAGAAGGGAGGGGATGAATCATTCTTGTCTTCTACCATAGGGCCTAGGATAACTACAAACTTTTCATCTTGTAAATTGATTGAGTCTATGGGATGATATGAGGTTTCAGACTGTAATTGTTCGAAGAGGCTCTTTTTGAATGCTTCATGTTTGATCAGTTCAGAGAGGGGCATAGGGATTCTGATTTTTTGAATTTCATGCTCAAAGTTAAAAGAGGATGCAAGCTTTGGGATTTCCCTTACTTCAAGAACATGAATCTGGACCATTAGAGAGAGGGGTTGGGCCTTCTTACCTTTGTTTTTGTCTGCTAATTCATTAGCAGGTTTCTCCGTTCTAGTACTGTGCCTCATTTTTTCATGTGTGTAATTGGTGCTACGCATAGACTAGGTACCATAAATTCTAATGGCACCACTACTTCTTGGTCGTATACCAATCTAAATGGCATGTGTCCTATGAAATTATTGCATGTGGTATTGTATGCCCACAATATTGTTGGTATTTTGAGGTCCCAATCATTCATGTTGACATTACAGATCTTTGTCAGTGCATTCTCAAAGATTTTGTTAAATGCTTCTACTGTTCCATTTGCTTGTGGGTGATATGGAGTGACCTTTTGATGGTGGAATTCAAATTCTTCAGTCATATCATTAATAGTGTTGTTAATGAAGTGAGTACCTTGGTCTCTCATCAAAATTCTTGGGCAACCAAATCTAGTGATTACTTGTTCAAATAGAAAGTGTGTTGTTGTTTCTGCGCTGCAATCTTTCACTGGTGTTGCTTCCTCCCAACTTGTTAGATATTATTCCATGGTGATAATGTAACTTTCTCTTGTCCTCTTTGTTGGTGGGTTAATTAGTCCCAAAAAGTCTATTTCCCATTTGTCTAATACCTACAACGTTACCTTTGGTTGTAGTGGCATCATGTCCCTTCTATTGGGTTTACCAAGCCTCTGATAAATGTCGCATCTCTGGCAATACCATTTTGAGTCTCTGTGAATGGTCAACCACCATAGTCCTGCGCACAATACCTTCTGCGTTGTAGTGTTTCCTGCGTAATTTCCTCCTTCTATTCCCTCATGGGTTTCTTCTAACACCCTTGGTCTTTCATGTTCTAGCACATATCTTCAAAAGATGTTATCTGAGCCCATCTTGTATAAGTGTCATGTGATCAGCTGATAGTCATGGATGATTTTAGGGGCTAAATTTCTCTCATGGGCTAATTTTCCATGGTTTTTCCAAAAACAAGATTCTCTATTTTAAAAATGATTCGCCCAAATTCTATAGGATAAAATTATTTTACCTTAAAAATCGCGAAAATTTTATAAAAACTATATAAAATCCTTATAAATTTGAATATTTTTACAAAAATATCACCAAACATTTATAGTTGGCATATGAAGGATTAGTAAGATTCGCCAAGATTTCTACATTTTAAAAAAAAATTCCATCCTTAAAATCATCCCTGCTAATAGTATGGAGCCCGGACTACCAGATTCTTCTTTTGTGTGGTGTTATATTCCTGTGGCGCAGTACATGTACTCAAGTATTGGATGATATCTACAAAGTATTCATCAGTGATCTGGACTGAAAATAATTGTGCGTCTGGAAATTTGTCCTCTAAATTTGTAGGTT
>ML814530.1:69655-118709 GCA_009831015.1 Picea engelmannii | reverse complement strand
TTTATGAAACCTTGAATGACCTATTGTGGGAGAGGGATGTAGTTCAAATAACACTCGTGATTTAAATGTTCACTGCTTGGTCAAATAAAGATGCCCTTTATAGTGAAGCTCTTCATTTTTTTCCAAGTGCAGCCTTGATATGCATGGGAAACCATTTGAAGTTGTTGGATCAAGCAAACGATCTTAGGATCTGTCAACCATTCATGGTGGACATCATCAACTGGTCTGTTAATATGAAGGAGAGTTAAAAGAGGGACCCTACCTCTTCATACATCCGAGAGAGAGCATCAACTACCACATTCTCCTTGCTCTTCTTATAAATTATGTCATAGTCATATCCCAACATTTTGGTGACCCATTTTTGTTGTTCAGGGGAGAAATCCTTTGCTCTAGGAAGTATTTCAGGCTGCAATGATCAATTTAACCTGGAAATGTTTCTTGAGTAGGTATGGATGTAAGATCCCACACCATGCAATATAGCGACCTTCTCCTTTTCATAAGTTGACTTTCCCAAGCGCCTCTCACATAGTTGTTTGCTAGTAAAAGCCAATGGTTGTCTCTCTTGAATGAGCACTACTTTGATGCCTTTACCCAGGGTATCCCATTCCAAGACAAAGGTCTTAGTGAAGTCATACATAGCGAGTAATGGGGTTGTACACAACATTCTTCAAGTCTTGGAAAGATCGTTCAATAATGTCATTCCAACTGAAATCATTTTTTCTTAGCAAGGCTATGAGGGGAGCTGCAATTTTACCATAGTTCCTTACGAACTTTTTGTAATAACTAGAGACCAAAAAAACCTCTTAAACTTTTAAGAGTTTTGGGGCGAAGCCAATCCTTCATCACTTCAATTTTCTTCAGATCTATATGCACACTATCATGACTGACAATATGGCCCAATTTTTCCACTTTAGAGACACCAAAGGCACATTTGGACCTCTTCAGAAAGAATTGATGATCAACAAGTAGTTGTAAGAACTGATTCCCATGGGTGACATGGGCTTGCCAAGTTTCACTGTAAATCAAGATGTCATAAAAAAAGACAAGGACCAAATGGTATAGAAAGGGTTTAAATATTTTTTTCATGAGAATTTGGAAGGTGGAAGGTGCATTGAAAAGGCCAAAGGGCATCACCAAGAACTTGTAATGGCCTTCATGAGTGAGAAAAACATTTTTAGAAATATCTGCTCCCTTCTTGTGAATTTGGTGATAGCCCAAGCAAAGATCTAGTTTGGTGAATATTTGAGCACCCTTGAGCTCATCCAAAAGGTCATCAATGACCGGAATGGGAAACTTATCCTTGACTGTCAGTTTGTTCAAATCTCGAAAGTCATGACACATGCACCAAGTGCCTTCTTTTTTGAGGAATATGATGGACGGTGAAGAATAAGGGCTGGTATTAGGGCGGATTACACCAATGGCTAGCAACTCTTGAACTATCTTTTCTATTTCATTTTTTTGGGAAAACAAATGGCAATACATGTGACCAAACACCAATCCATCTTTGAACCTCCCTAAGGCTACTTGCTATAAGAAAAATATAATGATTGTACTCACCTCGGAAGGGTGGTAGTCCTTAGGGAGGTTCAAACATGGATTGGTGTTTGGCCAAGACTAATTGCATGTTAGAATGAATGGGTTGAGAAGGTGTCTCAAAGGCTTGAATGGCATGGAATTGAGTCACGATGCTTGAATGCCCCTTTTTAATAAGTTTTTTCATATGGTGGGAGATGATGATTTTGGGAGAGTCAATTGTAATTCTATTAAAAGTGTAGCTATGTCCCTCCTGCTTGAAACTCATGTACAACTCATGGAAATCCATGGTGATGGGGAAGGCTAATGTTTGTAACCATTCAACGCTCAAAACAATGTCACAACCACCAATTTCAATAGCAAACATGTGGGTTTTTAGGGAATAATGACCCATTTGAAGTTTCGTATTTTCACAATGACCACCACATTTCATTGAACCTCCATTAGAAAACATGATTTGGAATTTGTTCAAAGCATGGATGTAGCAATTAGTTTCTTGGGATACATGACGATAAATGTGTTGGAGATATTACACACTCACCTAGAATTATTTTCTTAAGTTTGATAGCCCAATGTTGAGAACGATTCCTTATATGAAAATATTCTCTCTAGAGAATATTCCCCTACAATATAAGGTGCTCCTCTTCAGTTTAGAGTCAGTTACACTCAGTTAGACTAGTGGAATTCACTCGTGCATGGTAACCTTGGTTTTATCACCAACAGTTGCATGTGTTTCTCTCACTTCCACACGTGTGACTCAGTTAACTGATGATTGCATGGATCGGTTAACTAGGACTATGTGGCAATTCACTCCATTGTCTGTTAGTGAGTGTCTAGATCTCTCTAGATCAATACTATGGCACATTAGTTATTCATGTAGCATATATCTATTGTAAATTATTCACTCTGTGTGTGGAATACGATTAATTGAAATTCTTCCATTCTTTCCTCCATTTCTTATCTCTTCTCTTCACACCATTGCATGTTGTGTATGCTTGATTGTTCGCTAAATCTTCTGTGCGGGTATCTCAGAAATTCTACAAAACGAAATTATGGATACTGCTGCTATCAATTAAAACAATGACTTTGCGATATTTGATGTAGTCAATCAATTTGAGGGTTTGGGGAGTAGAAATTTCAATTAATGCATGTAAGGAGATTTGTGGTTCCACATCCTGCAGATCATATGGGGGCATGGATTCAACATATGGATCAAGAGTATTTGGAGGGACAAATTCAACTTCATCATCAGAAATGCCCTAAAAAATTTCCATAAAGATTTTTTGCTCCTTGCATTTATGCTCAAGAAAATATTTCTCATCAAAGTTGTAGAGAGACCTTTAAGTTGGTGCTCCGCATTTTTGGCACAAGCTAACTTGTGGATCTAGAGAGGTGGAGAGGACAAAGAGGGATTGGTAGGGGAGGCGGGGGAATAGTGAGACAAGGATGTAGAATAAATGGGGTCTTTTTAATTTGAGCATTCACCACCTTTTGATCTTCCCGGGCTCTTTGAGAGGATTCCAACAAAGTAGTAGGATGAGCCATTAAAACTTGTGCATGTATCTCTTCTTTCAAACCATTGATAAAAAATTCCCTAAAAAAAGTATCTGTAATACCCATGTTTCCCCCAGTTTGTAAATATAACTATAACTGGCCTAGAGACTATGGCAGACTAAATATGTGTGAATGTTTGATTTGATGAACCTTTGTATAAAAGGGTCAATGTATGAATTTTCTGTTATTAATAGAAATTGGATATGTGTTGCACAATTGTTGAAAGGGGGCAGTTTGCTAAGATAGACCATGGATGCTATGAGAGAGATGGTGAGGGGAAACCAAGAATGGTTGAGATGACCCTTACTAGACCAGTACCTATTGGGTGTATTTGCTCAACAATCCTCTGACCCATAAATGAATTACCAATCAGGCTAGTAGTTGGAAGGCCATCCTCAAGAGTTAATGAGGAGATGGGTCAGGGTACCCATATGTAAGGCTTTTAGGCCTGATCACAAATTGGGATTCGGACCCACGCAACCTTGCTGAGGAATGCAAGAAAAGAGGTAATTTGGGGGACAGAGCCAAATCTGCAAGGAATCAGAGTAGAGAAAACAATCTCTAGATAAGAGAAGTGAGCATGCTTCAACTCTGGAGTTGAGAGAAAAGATGAGAAGCAAATTTGTTTTGGCTGTAAGCAGCCTTGGGCAGGGTCTCGCTACAAGTTGATAAACGAAGCTGACGAGTGACTGAGGAAGTGCTCGTCCAGACCTACTTGTTTGGTGTAGAGGAATCCAGTTTCCAAGATCCTAAGGGAGGAGGAGAGTAACCTCCATCCCTGACTGTCGTGGAGCAAGGAGAAAGAATCTCTCTCAGAGCATCATGGTCTAGCTTGGGGGTGGCCAGTGGTAAATTCGTCAGGAGTGGCTGTGCCTATGGTTGGGAGGAAACATGCACCCCTTTCAACAGTCGCTTCACATTTTCTAGTTCTGATAAGTATTTTCATACTCTGTGTAATACATTGGATGCGATGATTGAATTTTTGTGTTTATGGTTAAGTCTTGTAGTGTTTGAAAAGTTATTAGAAATGCTCATTTTCTTCTGTAAACTGTTGTATTTACTTGGTCTTTGATTTACCTTAGTTCAGCTGCTAGAGAGTTATGGGATGTTAAACCGCAGGAGAGTCGAGGTAGGATTAACTAAAGCGTCTAAGTCCTTTCGATCTTTTGAGCTTACCTTAGCGGGAATGTCAAGTTCAACTCTGTGGGAAAAAGGGTGTTTCATTCATACTACCCACCCATCTGACCACGGGCTCATGCCCATGTCCTTAACCCATTTTGTTCTAAAAGGATTAGCGCTTAGCCCACAAGAATTTCCAAAGGACCCATATGACCGAGGTCTAGGAACCCTGTGCTAGCCGAAATGAGCTAAGTCTCCTTGGCTTCGGTACTCCGGGAGTTTGGAGTTCTGGGAGTGTTGTGACCTTAACCAAATCTCGACTAAGAGTAGAGCTTACAGCCCGAGGTTCATTGGGGGATCCATATGACCAGAGTCTAGGAACCCTGAGCTAGTCCGAAAGGAGTTATCCCTTTTGGTTTCGGACTAGCCCTTTTGGCTTCGGGACTTCGAAACTTATGACACCACAACCCTCGAAAATAGTCGAAGGTTGGAGTCGCGAATTGATGAGGGCCATCGATCTAGGGATCCAGTGGAGATCTCTCTCAGCCGTTAGATTGGACTTAGGAAGGGTAGCGTTAAGTGCTTCGACGAAGTTCCACTTCGGGAGAATAGGAGTGGTCTAGCATCGAAACTCTTGAATTTCGGAGTCATGAAGTAATCTGGACCGTTGATAATAGAGGGACGCATGTCCACATATCATCGACTATTCAGAAGTTTGGCTATTCGACGGTATAAGGACTCGCGAGTTTTTCCGGAGCTCTGCAAACTGGAGTAAATCCTGGCCGTGAATGCTAGGTACACGTGGCGATAGATCGGGCGCATGATTTGGAGAGGAAGCTGGAAGATACAGACCGAACTCTCGAATGTCGAACTTCCGAAGTAACGTGGACCGTTGATCCTCGGATCCTTCAAGATCCCTCTCAAACGTCGATCTAAGAACTCCGTTGAGAACCCCTCCTAACTACCCAACCAACTGGGAATGTGTCATGGAGCGACACGTGGCCCCCTCTTGTCCCCTGTTGAATGTTGTCTGTTGAATCAGAGTCATTGGATGAGAGGCTATGTGGCAAGAGATCCTATAGTCCGGAGACATAGTACTCCGGAGGAACTTGGCCAAGATTTTTCAAGGTGTGAAAACTCCAAAATTCGCGAACGATGAAGTGAATCTCAACTGTTGATAGGTAGAGGACACGTGGCGCTAGATCCGAGAGTCCGGAGACTTGGCTCTTCGAGGGATTTGCGATGTGAGGAGCTGGTAAGCTCCGAAGCTCGGAGCCGCGAAGTAACGAGAGCCATAGATCTATGGATCTACGTGGAAAGATCTCGACCGTGAGATTTGAAAGAAGTGAGAAGATTGTATGTCGAGGGTTGATGTGGCTCAATGATGTCATCCAGGGTTATGTGGACCCGTAACTAAGGTGCCACGTGTCACCCAGATATGGTCGATTCACAGACCCCTTATGCCTATTAGAGCATGACACGTGTCACCCCCTAATGAGGACACGTGTCACCCCTGGCCCTCGCCGTGTGTCAGCTTCTGGTTTGTGCCCGCTTGGCCAATGTGGTTGGTGACGTGTTTGGGGCTCCGGGAGTTTGGATAACTTCGGGAGTTCAGAATATTTGGGCATAGTATAATAAAGGGCTGTTCAACGTCGATCATCGAACGTTCAACGACAATCATCGATTTTTGAAATGCTGAAAACGTAGGACGTCGGTTGTCGATTTTCGAACGTCGAACATCGGAAAAAGGACGTTCAATGCAAAGTGTCGAACGCTAATCGCCGAAGGGCCAAGGCCACGTGGTGAGATTTTGGGACTTCGGGGAGTAAGAAAAAGGGGTGTTCAGTGTCGAACACCAAAGACCCCAACTATTAACGCCCGATTAACTTCGGGAGGCAATAACCTGCAGACCAAAGCTCAGATTTTAGTGTGGTGGCAACCGTTAGAAAACTCATGGCGAGTAGTAGCCAATGGAGATCCCGGAATTAGGATTTGAGATAGTTAGGAAAACCAAAATTTTGATGTCCCACCCCTTAAAAGAATATCTAGGGGTCAGGTGTGTTACAAATTGGTATCAGAGTATGGCAACAACACTTGGCTTGCTTGAGCTCATGCACGAGTCGCATAAAAATATTACTAGAGAACTTTATGGGGTAACACCCTACCTTACCCCCCTTCTATAAGAAACTTGTTTGAACCTCTACTGAAGAGAGGAACAAAACCTTCTACTATTGATAGATGTTTTGGAAGACTACAATGTTTATTGCTAAAGTAAGGAATGGTGATACACCATGAGTTGGGGGAGAGCTCCCACAATAGAGAAGAAGAATATGATGAAAGGAGGGCGGTGGAAACCCCTCCTGATTTGGCCGAAACTGTAAGAAGTCTTATGGAAGAATTATAGAGTTGTAATGCTGACAATGAAAGGCTGATAGAGGAGCAGGAAAAGAAGACTAAAATTAATGCAGTCCTACTGCAAATTCTATCAGATATACAAAGGAAACTGCAACATGGTCCAACTGCCAGTCATGTGGACAGGAATCATACTGAGAAAACTCCAAGTCCACCTGAGATACATAAGCATGGTCCTGAAAGTGGCCACACCAGGAAGAGCACCTCAAAGAAGGCCCAACATGGAGCCAAGAGACACTCAATGGAAGATTCTTCTGGTGAGGGCACTAACAACTCCAAGGGATCTTCTAGTGGCAAAACTAGTTCCCATTCCCATACGAGAAGAAAGAAGAGGAAACATTCCAAGAGTCATGACCTTGAAGAGTTCAAGAAAGCCAAACCACCCACCTTCAATGGAGAGATTAAGAAGGGGGAAGAAGCAGAAGTTTGGCTACTCGGCTTGAAGAAGTACTTCAGAGTCCATGACTACTCTGAAAACTTAAAGGCTTGGATAGCCATTTTCAACATGAATGGGAAAGATTCCATTTGGTGGGAGGACCTTAGGAATGTGAAAGGAATCCATGAGAAGGAATTTTCATGGAAACAATTTGAGAAATAATTTAAGAATAAGTATCTATCAGAAAAATACTTTGATGGGAAGACCAAGGAGTTCTATGAACTCAATATGGGGAAACTCACCATAGATGAGTATATCAACAAATTTCTCGAGCTGATGAGGTATGTGCCCTACATAAAGGATGAAAAGGTAAAGATGCAACGATTTATTAGTGGATTACCTCAATCCTATTGGGACAAAATTGAGTTTGATGAGCCAAAGACTCTAGAAGATACTCTTCGAAAAGCAAGGTATTGCTATGAGCAATTCAAGAATAAGACAAAACCCCATGAACACTGGAAGAAGAAAAACATTTCAGTATTCAATAAGAAAGGGTTTAAATCCTTGAGATTTAAGAACCATGGTAAGAGCTCTAGGATGAGCCTTCCTACCAGGAGTGTGTATCAACATAATTTTCCATCCTATAGTGGAAATAAACCATTCAGAGCAACTCCTAGTAAGATTGATAAAACGAAAAGAGAACCCTTGAAATGTTTGGGTTGTGGAGAGGAACATCTGTTGAGGGACTGTCCGCATAGGAAAGAGATCAATAAGAGGGTCTACAACATCCAAGAGGCTACCACAGTCAATGATGTGGCTAGGAGCATGCCACAAATTTATGTAGCCTTGGATAATATACAAGTTGACCACCAAGCTTCAGTGGTGGAGATGGAAGGTACGATTTCCAACCATCTTGTTTCCATTTTAATTGACTCTGGTTCTAATTTGAGTTATGTTGCCCCTCAACTTGTTGAGAAATGTAAATTGCAACAAGTTGAACGTGTTAAATCATGGCTTGTACAACTAGCCATTGGAACCAAAAGAAAAGTAACAGAGGTCATACCAGCATGTCAATTCGTCATAAGTGGGTTGTCCACCCAAGTGAACCTAAACATACTTCCTTTAGGATCCTATGACCTGTTGATTGACATGGACTGGTTGGCTGCCCACAAAACCAAGTTGGACTGTTACAGTAAAAATTTGGAGTGTGAAAATGAAGAAGGAAGAAGGGTAATCCTACAAGGGATTCAAAATCTTGTCTCAGTGAGACAAATATCATCCCTCCAAGTGAAGAAGTATTGCAGAAAGGGATGTCCCTTGTATGAAATAAAAGTACTAAACTTTGTTGAGAATGACAAACCCAACCTAGAGGACCATCCCATATTAAGAGAATATAAAGATGTATTTCCAGAAGAGGTGCCAGGTCTACCTCCAAGAAGGGATATTGAATTTTCAATAGAACTTGTACCAAGAGTGGTGCTAATGTCTAAAAAACCCTATAGAATGAGTACACCAGAGCTAGTTGAGCTCAAACTACAACTGAAGGAGATGTGGGACAAATGATACATTCAGTCTAGTGTGTCCCCATGGGGAGCACCAACCTTTTTTGTAAAAAAGAAAGATGGCACACTCAGACTGTGCATAGATTATAGACAACTCAATATGATGACCATCAAGAATAAATATCCCTTACCAAGGATCGATGAATTGTTTGACCAATTAAGGGGTGCTACAATATTTTCCAAGATTGACTTGAGGTCTAAATACCATCAGGTCCAAATTAAATATGATGACATCCACAAGACAACCTTTAGGACAAGATATAGTCACTATGAATTTGTGGTAGTACCATTTGGGCTTACCAACGCACCAACCAATTTTATGTACTTAATGAATAACGTATTCAGAAAGTTCTTAGATAGGTTTGTGTTGGTTTTCATTGATGATATCTTAATCTATTCCAAGAATAGGGAAGGAATAGGGAAGAACATGAAGAACATCTCAAGCTAGTACTCCAAGTACTAAGAGAATATCATCTCTATGCTAAGCTTAGTAAGTGTGACTTTTTCCAGAAACAAGTCCATTACTTAGGTCATATTATTTCTGAAGAAGGAGTGGCAGTTGATCCTAATAAGATTAAAGCCATCATGGATTGGCCTATCCCAAATGATGTATTTTAGATCAGATCCTTTATAGGCCTAGCAGGATACTATAGGAGATTCATAAGGGGATTCTCCAAGATTGGTTTCCCAATCACCTCCCTTCAGAAAAAGGTGGTTAAATTCATTTGGACATCAGAATGTGAAGAAATATTTCAAGAGCTGAAATACCTTCTAACCAATGCGCTTGTACTAAAGATTGTAGACCCAAACAAAGACTTCCTTGTGTGTACAGATGCCTACAAGGAAGGGCTCGAATGAGTCCTTATGCAAGAAGGACATGTGATTTGCTACAAATCTAGAAAATTGAATGAGCACGAAGTAAATTATGTGACCCACAATATGGAATTAGCTGCCATAGTGCATGCTTTAAAAATGTGGAGGCATTACCTCTTAGGTAGAATATTTGTACTTATGACAAACCATAGTGGGTTGAGGTATTTGTTTGACCAACCAAAACTCAATGTGAGACAAGCTAGGTGGATGGCTCTCCTTAGTGAGTTTGATTTTGAAATCAAACATATCAAAGGAAAGGAGAATAGGGTGGTTGATGCCCTTAGTAGAAGTATGAAAGTAGTTCACTTGGCAGTTGTAAGCGCCAGTGAATCAAACATCAAAGAGAGGGTCAAAACTGCATAAGAAATAGATGCATTTTTCAAGACCGTGACATCATACTGAAAGCAAGATCCCACATGGATGAAGTATGAAGGCTATCAGATTCTTAATGATGGCCCACTGACTTACAAGGGAAGATTGTATATTCCAAATTGTGACGACTTGAAGAGGTTCATAATGGATGAACTACACAAAATACCATATATTGGCCATCCTGGTTATCAGAAAATGATCACAGCCACTAGGAAACTATTTTATTGGCCCAGACTGAAAAAGGACATAGCCGATTACTTAGCTAAGTGTTTATAATGTCAGCAAGTCAAGGCAGAGCACTGACACCCAGCAGGGTTGTTGCAACCCCTACCAATTCCTGAATGGAAATGGGAAACCATCTCCATGGATTTCATCACAGGATTACCAAGATCAACCAAACAGAACGATGCCATCATGGTAGTTGTGGACAAACTGAGCAAGGCTGCTCACTTCATACCCGTCAATTCAACTTGCAAGGCAATAGATATTGCCAACATTTTCATGAAATAAATATTTAGATTGCATGGTATGCCTAAGGAAATTATATCCGACAGAGATCCAAAATTTACTTCAAACTTTTGGAAATCTCTATTTGTTAGTTTTGAAACAAAATTGCTCTTTAATACATCATATCACCCTCAAACTGATGGGAAGACATAGAGGGTAGACCAAGTGTTATAAGACATGTTGAGGATGCATGTAATGCATCAACCCAAGAAGTGGGAGGATTACCTACCACTGGTAGAATTTACCTACAACAATGGCTATCAAGAGTCATTAAAAATGAGCCCTTTTGAAGCCCTCTATGGAAGACAATGCAACATTGCAATCAACTGGAACAACCCAATAGACAAAGTTACAATCGGGCCAGATATGCTAAAGGAAATGGAACAACAAGTAATTCAGATCAAACAAAATTTGAAGATAGCCCAGGATAGACAAAAGAGCTATGCAGACATGAAAAGGACTCCTAGAGAGTTCAAAGCAAGGGATCATGTGTATCTTCGAGTTAGACCCAAGAAAATCTCTTTGAGGATGGGAGCTTGTGCCAAGATGGAACCTCAATATTGTGGACCCTTTGAAGTTTTGGATAGAGTGGGACCAGTAACCTATCGGCTAACACTTCCTCCCATAGTGAAGGCACATAATGTTTTCCATGTTTCTTTATTAAAGAAGTATGTACATGATTCTAATCATATTATTGACTGGTCTGTGATTCAAGTGGAACCCGAGGGAGAATTCCTGCCAGAACCTCAATGAATAATAGACAGGAAGGAAACCCCACTCAGGAACAAGACCATTTCACAAGTCAAGGTGCAGTGGAAACACTTTGGCCCATGTTATCCCCGATTTCTAGGGATAACTAGGAGATCATGTCTCAAGGCTCACAGGTCCTAGACATGGAGTACCGAGAGTAGGATTGACCTGAGCATGGTCCTGGAGGGCCCATATTTCTCTTTTTTCGTCAGATTCGTCTTGTCAGCAGTGGCATCATCCATCACCATCGGCTTGGTCTTGTATAAGAAAAGACTCTTGCTCCATGAGGTAATTGGTCAAGGTATCATGGTATGTGTCACTTTTGATCATTATAACCTTTAAATGTATGCATCTAATTCCTTTTATCTTTGACGACTACTTGGACTTTACATTAACCCACTTGACCATGATTGGGGGGATTGACAGGGTGTCCTAGCAAGCTTGTAGCCATGGGTTTTGGTTTGCCACCGGGGGGATTTTTGAAAAGACATCGTCCGCTCCCATCATATCATCATTTTTCCATCTTGTCTCCCACTCATCTGTCCCATTCCCCTTGTCTGGGCATTAGGATGATCTGTTTGTGGGGTTGCACCTTATCTCGTGGGAAGAAGGGGCTAAAGGCCTAGAAGGTAAAAGCAACTGGTAAAAGATAAAAGCCTAAAAAATGAAACCTCGAGATGCTTCGCCCAGGGATCCCCGAGAAGGCAATAAAAAGCCTCTCAGCAAGAAACAAGAGGGACCTGAGAAAATAACAAACAAGACCTAATCAAGAGGATAGGGGGTCTCATCACGAGCCAACCTATTATGTTCATAGGTACTTAGCAGCATGACATTGCCACCATCTGGTTACCACGCCAGGGTAGTGACCTTTGGTTGCATGGCCAAGGGAAAGGGGGTCTCATCAAGAGCCAACCTTATCACCGCTGTGAAAGTACTTGTGGGTAACACTATCAGCTCTGGTCACCACGCCAAGGCAATGTCCTCTGGTTAGCCCTTGAATAAAAAGAAAAAGAAGAAGAAAAAGTAAATAAAGAAAAGAATAAAGGCAAAAGGGGCTTGGAAAAATTTGCATCCATGATGGGTACAACTTGCCTTCTACAAAGGCACCCACAGGTAATATCATGCATCCCTGGCTCTCACTCTACCCTTATGTCTGGACATCCCTTAAAACCACTTCACCTCGTTACATGGCTTGGAAGAAACCCCTTGGAAACTTTCCTTTCCTTATGGATTCTAGCCCAATAGGGTATCTTGTCGTTTTTCTCAACCTTGTATTGTAGGTTTTTGTAGAATCTTTGAGCTATTGAATGATATATCAGGGATTTTATGCATATGTTTGATAAAATTGATGATGAAATGTGATTGACATTGCTATGATCCCTATGACTAATGAGCCCATGGAGGGCGTAGTTGTTTGATGTGCAGGACCATGCCCGATGGACAGGTACCACGTGGACCAGTACACATGGGGAGATGATTAGTTCGGACCTCCATGGGGCTGAAGAGCCCATCAGATGGTTGTTGGGACCCCATCAGGGGCAGAGACAGGACCGTGTTTGACCGATCTTTTTCACATGAGAAGAAGAGGACGTTCCATCAGGGTCACTTTGGCTGAGCCCGGCCTAGGGGGGTTGACCCACTTCTAGTGGAACGTTTCCCTTGGATGGCCCAGGACGTCACCTAGGAGCCATTGATGTCACCTTGAGTGTGTGACAGTTTGACAGGGCAGTTGGCACGTGTGGCATGATTGGGAGGCCCAAAGAGGGCCAACGTTTTGTCATTTTATGTTGCATTTGCCCTAAAAAGGGCTAACGTCTCCCTCAATAGGGCTTGACGTCTTGCTTATGCTCAGTTAGGGTTTTGATTTGACAATTTAATGTAAAAACAATATGATTTTGGTTTGTAGCCTTGTCGACTATTTTTGATGACCTAAATTAATTAAAGGTCATGATACACTATATATTGAGGAGATTTATCCTCATTTTGACATAACACACAACTCACTCTCATAGTGAGATCTTATTTTTGCGCCCTTGTTGGGTATTTGATCTTTAAGTGAGGCACACTTGTTGAAGGAAGGATTTTCTTAGCATTTTGGGCATTTCTCTTGAAGGAAGGTTTACAACTAGGGTTTGTAATGTTATTTCTTCATGATATGTAAGTGTTTTTTCTGCAAAACTTCTTAATTGAATGGTTATAGGCTTATATTCTTGCATTTATTATAAATTTTTCTGATTTTAAAACCCTAGGGGACAAACACACAAGTAGGTTGTTGTCTCATGTCCCCTAAAAGAGAAATTTTCAGCCATTGAAGAAGGAAGGAAGAGCCTAACCATTGCTATACTCTTTTTACTTCTTCCCTTGTGCTAGCTGTGCTTTTAAGAGTTAAGAAGGAGGAGACTTCCCAGGCCTAGGTTATATACACCTAGGGCCATCCTGCTTCTAGGGTTTGGTGATAGGGCCTTGCCATTGCAACACTCTCCCTCACCTCACTCTCTTGTCTTGACTTATCTTTTATGCTAGCCGTTTTGCCAAGTTTAACCTAAGGAAGGAGGAAAGAGCACGAGGCCTTGCTTAAACAACACCGGAGTGAGCCTCTTTCCCCTAGGGTTTTGATTCTGGGGCCTTGTCATTGCAACACTTCAGAACCCTTCCCCCTATTCCTTAGCCTATTCCCTTCAACCTTTGTGCCCTCTCTTAAATTGACTCTATTTACCCTTAGGCACTGATCTCAGGTCCCCAACGTTGAAGTGATAGTGGTCAAACAACTCTTAAACCTTTTATAAATTTTGAAACCCTAACTAACTACTGACCCTAATAAGGCTGACGTCACACTTGGTTATTCCATCTTGATGCARCATTTTCTGTTGACAAGCAATTAGATGGTGTTTTAAAGCATTTATTGAGTAAGGAATTGATTAGATACATTGTTTGYTRCATCATCTCAATATTTATTGATGAATTGATATCGTTCCATTGCTATATTAATCAACATTGATCTYGTCAATATCTATTGTCATAATTGCTAATATATTGATATCAGATAGTTATATGAAGTACTAACCCATTGAATTATAGCCTGCATATATTGTTTTGCTATTGTCTTGTTCCGGGCAGGTGTTCTCATTTGGGGCTACACTTCATTATTGGCTGTTTAGCCAGACTATCTTATCTTGGTGGTAACTTGTGAGGAGGGACTTTTACTTTGATCTCTATACCTTGGCCTCTTCAAAAACTGAGGTTACTGGGGACGTCTGCCCTGGGCCTAACCTCCCTAAATAGAAATAACCTTCCCATTGTGGTGACATTGGGTGGGGTAGGTTCCTTTTACGCTAGTTTGGCCTCTATCTTCTTGCCATTTGACCTAGCTACAAACTTTGAGATAACAACCCAGATGAGGCTACATGGGAAATGGAGGATGCCATGAAATAAGCATATCCATTTTTGTTAACTTCTGTACATACAGAGCACATCGACAGATAGAACATCGAGGACGATGTTCCTTTAAGGGGGAGGGGATTGTAATACCCCTATTTCCCCCAGTTTGTAAATATAACTATAACTGGCCAATAGACTATGGCAGACTAAATATGTGTGAATGTTTGATTTGATGAACCCTTGTATAATAAAAGGGTCAATGTATGAATTTTCTGTTATTAATAGAAATTGGATATGTGTTGTAAAACTGCTGAAAGGGGGGAGTTTTCCAAGATAGACCATGGATGCTATGAGAGAGATGGTGAGGGGAAACCAAGAATGGTTGATATGACCCTCACCAGACCAATACCTACTAGGTGTAATTTATTAACAGTCCTCTGACCCAAAAATGAATTACCAATCAGGTTGGTAGTTGGAAGGCCATCCTCAAGAGTTAATGAGGAGATGGGGTAGGGTACCCATCTGTAAGGATTATAGGCTTGACCACGAATTGGGATTCAGACCCATGCAACCTTGTTGAGGAAGGAAATAAAGGAGGTAATTCGGGGTACAGAGACAGATTTGCAAGGAAGTAGAGTAGAGAAAACAATCTCCAAATAAGAGAAATGAGCATGCTTCGACTCTGGAGTTGAGAGAAAAGATGAGAAATAAACTTATTTTGGTTGTAAGAAACCTTGGGCAGGGTCTCGCTACAAGATGATAAACGAGGCTAACGAGTGACTGAGGAAGTGCTCATGCAGACCTCCTTGCTTGGTGTGGAGGAATCTGGTTGCCAAGATCCTGAGGGAGGAGGAGAGTAACCTCCGTCCCTGACTATCGTGGAGCAAGGAGAAAGAATCTCTCTTAGAGCATCATGGTCTAGCTCGGGGGTGGCCAGTGGTAAATCTGTTAAGAGTGGTTATGCCTATGGTTGGGAGGAAACATGAAACGCTTTCAGTAGTCGCTTCACATTTTCCATTTCTGATAAGTATTTTCATACTATGTGTAATACATTGGATGTGGTGATTGAATTTATGTTTTTATGGTTAAGTCTTGCAGTGTTTGAACAATTATTAGAAATTCTCATTTGCTTATGTAAACTGTTGTATTTACTTGGTCTTCGATTTACCTTAGTTCAGCTACTAGAGAGTTATGGGATGTGAAATCGTAGGAGAGTCGGGGTAGGATTAACTAAAATGTTTAAGTCCTGTCGATATTTTGAGTTTACCTTAGCAAGAATGTCAAGTTCAACTCTATGGGAAAAAGTGTGTTTCCTTTAGACTATCCACCCATCTGACCAAGGGCTCATGCCCATTTCCTTAACCCATTTTCTTCTAAAAGGATTAGCGCTTAGCCCACAAGAATTTCCAAAGGACCCATATGACCAAGGTTTGGGAACCCTGCACTAGCCGAAAGGAGCTAAGTCTCCCTAGCTTCGGAACTCCGAGAGTTTGGAGTTCTGGGGTGTTGTGACCTTAACCAAATCTTGGCTAAGAGTATAACTTATAGCTTGAGGTTCATTGGGGGATCCATATGACCAGGGTCTAGGAACCCTACGCTAGTCCGAAAGGAGCTAGCCCTTTTGGCTTCGGGACTTCGGAACTTATTTCACCACAACCTTCGAAAACAGTCAAAGGCCGGAGTCACAAATTCATGAGGACCATCGATCTGGAGATCCAGTGGAGATCTCTCTCAGCCGTTAGATCGGACTTAGGAAGGGTAGCGTTAAGTGCTTCGACGAAGTTCCACTTCGAGAGAATAGGAGTGGTCTAGCATCAAAACTCCCGAATTTCAGAGTCGCGAAGTAATATGGACCGTTGATAATAAAGGGACACGTGTCCATAGATCAACGACTATCCAGAAGTTTGGGTATTTAGCGGTATAGGGGCGTGCGAGTTTTCCTAGAGTTCTGCAAGCCAGAGTAAATCCTAGCCATGAATGCTACATACACGTGGCAATAGATCGGGCGTGGTCCGAAGAGGAAGATAGAAGATACAAGTCAAACTCCCGGACGCCGAACTTCCAAAGTAACGTGGACCGTCAATCCTCGGATCCTTCGGGATCCATCTCAACCGTCAATCTAAGAACTCCATTGAGAACCCCTCCTAACTGCCCAACCAACCGGGAACACGTCGTGGAGTGACACGTGGTCCCCTCTTGTCCCCTGTCGAATGTTGTTTGTTGAACTAGAGTCGTTGGATGAGAGGCTACATGGAAAGAGATCCTATAATCCAGAGACTTGGTACTCTGGAGGAACTTGGCCAATAGTTTTCAAGGTGTGAAAACTCCCGAAGTCACTAATGATGAAGTGAATATCATTCATTGATAGGTAGAGAACACGTGGTGCTAGATCCAAGAGTCCGGAGACTTGGTTCTTTGGGGGATTTGCGATGTGAGGAGCTGGTAAGCTCCGAAGCCCAGAGCCGCAAAGTAATGGGAGCCATAGATCTATGGATCTACGTGGATAGATCTTGACCGTGAGATTTGAAAGAAGTGAGAAGAGTGTATGTCGGGGGATGACGTGGTTCATTGACATCATCTAGGGTGACGTGGACCCCCAACTAAGGTGCCATGTGTCACCCAGATATGGCCGATTCACAAACCCCTTATGCCTATTAGAGCATGAAACGTGTCACCCCCTAATGAGGACACGTGTCACCCCTGGTCCTCGCCGTGTGTTAGCTTCTGGTTCGTGCCCTCTTGGCCAACGTGGTTGGTGACATGTCCAGGACTCCAGGAGTCTGGATAACTTCGAGAGTTCAGAAGATTTGGGCGTAGTATAATAAAGGGATGTTCAACTTTGATCGTCGATCTCCGATCACCGAATGTTGAATGTTCAATGATGATCGACAATTGTCGAAACGCCGAAAATGTAGGACGTCGGTTGTCGATTGTCGAACGTCGAACGTCGAATGGCGAAAAAGGGACGTTCAACGCAAAACGCCAAACGTCGATCGCTGAAGGGCCAAGGTCACGTGGTGCAATTTTGGGGCTTCGAGGAGTAAGAAAAAGGGGCGTTCAACCAACACCGAAGACCCCAACTAATAACGCCTAGGTAACTTCAGGAGGCAATAAATTGCAGAACAAAGCTTAAATTTTAGTGTGGTAGCGATCGTTAGAAAGCTCGGGGTGAGCAATAGCCAAAGGAGATCCTAGAATTAGGATTTGAGATAGTTAGGAAAACCAAAATTTTGATGTCCCACCCCTTAAAAGAATATCTAGGGGTCGGGTGTGTTACAGTATCGAACACGCCTTCGATGCATATGGCTAGTTGCTCAAAAGATTATATGAAATATTTGACTTTACCAGATTGTTTAAGCTTGGTGAGTCCTCTCAAATAATGAGTGTCTTTTTAAATCATTCATAGAGGTATGAGAGAAATTGTGTCCAAGCAATATAACCCCTATGTGAGTTTTTATGCCATTGCCACCATTGTGAATGTTCAAGATCCAAATATAAGACAACCACACAAAGTTTCATTAAGTCACCTATGATGCCATGTAGGGAAAAGTATTGTTCCATCTGAATGACCATCCCGTGGGGTCGAATCTATCAAATTTGTTGAGATCAACGTTAGGGAGTCTATTCCACATGTGATTCATGAGAGCACAAACAAGTGGGGTGGAGTGATGCCTAGTGGGATTGGATGATTCATGCCCTTCCTTGTGCGATGGTTGGTTCGACCATTCATAACTATAGGATTGTGAAGCGAGGATCTGAGTTTGCATTGCCAAGAGTTTAGACATCTGGTTGAGTAGTGACTCTTGGTTGGTTAGCCTATCATGGAGGGCATCAATATTTTGTTGAGCATAGGAGTGGTTGCAGTCTATCTTGTGATACAAATCATCATGCAAAGTTTCCAAAGAGGAGACTTTGGTGAACATATATATGCCTCAATTGGTATCCATAAAGATGTGGTTCCAAAATAATAATAAAAGAAAGGTTACTATAGAATGGTACTAATGCAATCAAAATTGCATCCTAGGTCTATTGAAATAGATGTCTGGCAGTGGTGTAGGTGGGTCCACCAAAAATACTTACTAGAGAGTGGTACCACAATGATCAACTCAACACAAGGATTCTGATACGACCCCAAGGGGGGCATATATGGGGTTAAATGTGTATAATATGACCCCATGGGGGGGCATATATGGGATTAAATGTACATGTAATGTGTAAATGTATATGTAATAGGGTTGGCCTAATAATAAAGGGGCCACATGTGCAATGTATGAATATGTATATATAGAGATCAAGTAGTCATTATGGAAGACATGTGAATTGTGATGTATGAATGTATTTGGACATTTGGAGGAGGTTCTCTTATTTTTTAAGAAGTTACTGTGTAACTTATTTATCTTGGAGTGGCGATCCACGCTTACATTTAGACATGGTGTGTAATTATTTTCTATTGTGATATATTAAGCATTTGAAACATAATGTTTGGTATAAGATCATCAATCCTAGGGCTTTGCTACTTCAAGCGAATCATCTTGGAATTTTTTCTATAATATATGTATATATATAATTTATTTTATTTTTTTTGCAAAGTTTTGGATTGTGAAATTTTCAGAACACTGAGAAGACATAGCGAAGTATGCTTGATAAAAATTTAAGGTTCTGGGTAATTTTACTTTCGAATATGCATCTTGTGGAAGTTAGGGAATTTTACTAGCCCTAGAATCAATCTCAAATGAGTCATTTTAGGAAATTCGCTATAATTGTTTTTTTGGTGATGTTTCATATTGTGAAAAATTCATAATCTTGAGGATACATAGTGAAGTATTTGTGATAAAAAATTCATATTTTTTAGTGCTTTAATTTATGAGATATGGGTCGTGGAATGTAGGGGTATTTGACTACTCCTATAACTAGTCTCAAACATCTGTAATGGGTAAAACAATCATGTCTTCTTCAGTGAAGATCCAAATTCAGTGAAACTAGCTTCATTGGAAAGAGGACACTCCACAGTCTTTTTGATAAATTTCATAATCATATTGAGAATATTGGACACATGACATTCTGTACAAGCTCGTTGTATAGAAAAGGATAAAAATCCACAAGTTTTGGGAAAACTACCGTAACTTTTACTTGACACGTCAAATTTTGGTTAGACTCGTGGTATTGCAAACAAGACATATAACAATACTATAGGATGAAAGTTTGAGACTCCAAAGGGCCTAAATTTCAAGGATACATCAAAAGGATTTTGAGACTCCAAAGGGTTTTCAAAGGTATGTTCACTTATAACTATCATAACATTTGATTGGGATGTCTGATTGAGTTGATTCAAAATACGTTGGAAAGAGAAAACATAGGAGAATATATTATAAAAAGTATCATAAATATTGGACATAATTATTGATAATATATTGAGGATGTAAGTTGATGGTTTGGGTTAGAACTCAATTAATACGCAATGGCAATGTCTAAATTTATTGGAGATGAAGATAAAGATGAAATCAATCCCATGGAATGGTTGACGATGATAAAGAAAATAATTTGAGACCTTTGACAATAGGATTGTACTTGAGGGGTGAAGCTTTTAAGTGGTGTGATAGCCTTGATAAAGGTAATAGACTCTCCCCCACATGGAATTTTTTTGAAAAACTCTTATCAAATAAATGGATCAATGATAGAAAAATGGAAGAGGTACATAAAATTCAAGTGGAATTAAGGGAATAAGAAAAAAATCTACACATTGCAGAATGATAATGAAGAACTAAGAAAATATATTATTAAGAAATATAATGAGTTCACCAATATGCAATCCCTCAATAAATCACTCATTAAGAAGGTTAAGAACTTAAAGCAAGAAAATATTAACAAAGTAAAGTTAGAAACGAATGAGTTAAAGGAAGAATTGAAAAAGAAAAGATGAAGAAATAAAAAGGTTATGTAAGCATAATCAATAACTTCTTAATGATGTTAAGAAGGTGAAACTATAATTACAAGAGTTTGAATCAAAGAATATGGATGAAGATATCACCACAAAAATTGAACATGATGCTATAAAAAAACTTGAAGAGGAAATTTGCAAGAAGGTTGAGGAATCCCTAAATACTGATGAGGTAAAATAAAAATGCAATCTAGAATTGAAGAAGGACGTAAGAATTTGATAAATGGGGTTGTTGAATGTTGTTTTCATTGATG
Source organism: Picea engelmannii (assembly GCA_009831015.1). Taxonomy (NCBI): domain Eukaryota; kingdom Viridiplantae; phylum Streptophyta; class Pinopsida; order Pinales; family Pinaceae; genus Picea; species Picea engelmannii. The sequence goes on along the minus strand of ML814530.1, from coordinate 98,081 downwards.
TTAAAGTCATTGATTGGTAATCAACATGAAGAACACATCCTCCTTGGAAGCAACGAAGAAGAGAAGTCAAAGTCATCTCCTTGAAGCCCTTATTAGTAATGAAGATGTGGCTACTTGAAGAGCCTTGAAGGAGATTTGACATGAACACTTTTAATATACTTCAGTGGATTACAATGATAGGAAATACCAATGGACAATAAGCCCCAGAAGAAAGGAAAGGGAGCTCGAATGAATGGTGAAGAAGCCCCACAGTTGATTGAAGAAAAATGGTATGAAGGACATTGAAAATGCATGCAAAATGTCTATGGATTGATATCCCTCGTCAAGCTATTTCCAACAGTAGGTGTCATGCCACGTGGTTCCTCACAGTTGAGGAGATATGTCTTCTTGAAGATGTCATTGGAATTAATATCATTAAGAAGGCTAGTACAAGTCATCCCATTGTAATGAATATTAAAATAAATATTAAGGATAGAATATTTATTAAAAATCAATTTGAATTAAATATGTAAAGTCAACCCTAATGGTAAAATTAAGTAAAGTGATATTGATTAAACAAGTCAGCCCCATTTGGAATTAAATGTGAAAATTACTTGTAACTAAAAGTTGAATTCCACCCTAAAAGTTGGGTTAAATTGAGTATAAATAAGGCGCTAGAATCCTCATTCTAGACATCCAATCAAGCGAATTATTTGAGGAAGCGAGGGTGAGAATCTGAGGCAATAAGGGCGAATTTTCTGAGGAAAAAAGGGTGAGAAATCCTTTTAGGCATGTTCTAAGGCCAAATCTGAGTTAAAATTTAGACCTGTTCTGAGGCCAAATTTGAGGAGAATTTTAGGCCTGTTCTGAGCCCAAATATGAGGTAAATTAAGGGTCAATATGAGGCGAGATCTGAGGCAAGTAAAGGGTTGTTTAGTGTAATATTAAGGTCTATTCTGAGGTGGATTTCAGGAGCAATTAAGACATTTTTCAGGTTTTCTTCAGGTCTGTTATGAGGCCAAATTTCATGTATGTTCTTAGCACAAATTCCAACGAAGTTTGAGGCATATCTCGGTCAAAGTTGGAGTTTGTTCTTATGCAAATTTCAAAGGTATTCAAGCAAGATTTCAAGTATTCTTACAACACAAATCTCAAAGGTAACAAAGTGAGCTTCATGTTTGTCCTTTGGTGCAAAAGTTTTCAGATCTATTACCAGATTTCAGAGTAGTTTCAAATTTGTTGCGCAAGATATCTGGGGTAATTGTAGCTAGCTATTGAAGGATTGTTTTGAGATTTGTTTTTACGAGAAACATGACCCAATGAAGATTTTATAAGTATGACCCAACAAAGGTAAGAAAGGTAGCACATGAAGAGTACAGTCCCAGGGAGAAGACATCTATCTTTTGCAGCTATCAGGGTAAGGGATTCACCTTGCAAAGTATATTCTGATCAAAGGTGTATTCTTGTAGAGGATTCTTGAGGGTAAAACTTATCTTCAGTGACAATGACTTGTGAGCAAATTGAAGTCAACATTTGGTGCAGATTTGTGTGAGGGATTTGGAGTAGATTGGTTGAGGACCTAGAGATAATATTGGACCAGACCATATTGTGAGAATAATTTTGAAATAAGGGTGGTTGGGTGGTGCACAGGAATATTGGTGTCTTCATTCAACAAGTTGGTGCTTGTAGGGGAGTTGAAACTTCCTTTGAGTTGGTGCTCATAAAGCTAGGGGGTTGGTGCCTCCTTCCAAGGAGTTGTAACCTCCTTTGAGTTGATGCTCATAAATCTAGGGGTTTGGTGCCTCCTTCAAGTCGGTCCTGGTAAATTAGGGAGTTGAATATTCTTTCAGGTTGGTGCATGTAAATTAGGGGTTTGGCGTCACCTTCCAATTGATGCTAATAAATATAGGAATTTGGTGCTTCCTGTGGATGTAATCTTCAATATGTATATTAAAAGTGTTTCATGGTTTTCTCTCGTTTGTGTTTCCACATAAAAATCTCTTGTGTATTGTGTTTGATGTTATTCATTGTTGAATGGTATTGTTGATAAGTTAATGTTTGCATGTTGTGATTAAAAATGGTAAAAAGTGCCCAATAGATTCACGGTGAATGTTCCAACAATTGGTATCAGAGAAGGTTCCTTCAACAACAGTCTAATCTTTGGAAGGAAGATCCTTACAAACACTCAAGGACATAGCACCACTATCCGATGAGATAGATTATGATATATGGAGCACAAGAATGAGAGTATTTTTACAGGCACATGGGTTTGACACTTGGAACTCAGTTGTTTCAGGATACACCACTCCAAATAAAACTCCGAAGACTGCATCCAAGAAGGAATTAAAAAGGAACAACAAAATAACAATGGATTCCATCTTGGATGGATTATCTGATTCAGTAAAATTCAAAGTGAGACAATGCTCATCAACCAAAGAGATTTGGGATAATCTACATAATTTCTACTCTAATGAATCTCTTCTTGCAATCATAGAGCTAGAGAATGTTGATCAAGATAAAGAAGATGTTGAGATAGAATGAGAAGAAATAATCTCATCATGTCAGACAGATCCAGAACAAGAAATTAGTGATGGTATGGTAGATCATGAAGTAGAATTATTGTGTGCCCTAGAAAGACAGAGAAAATATCTTGAAAAGGAAGAAGAAGAAGTTGCTCGCTTAAAAATCAAGGTAAATGAAGCAAAAACTAGAGAAGATATTTTGACAAGTCATCTTAAGGAAAGATTCGAGGACTTAAACAGGATTGAAGTAGAATTTAGTCAACAAGAAAGAAGATTTGAAGAAGAAATCATCTCCTTGAAAACCCAACTTGAAGAAGCAAAAAGAACGGAAGAAGTAACGAAGATACAAATGATGAAGAAAGAAGAAGATTATGAGAATCTTGAAGAAGAAGTCATCTCATTGAGGGTTGAAGTTGTCAAGCTCAACGGAGACATGAAGAACTCTCAAGTACTAGAAGACATTTTCAATAGACGTCACCATTCGATAAAACAGGTCTTAGATACATTGATGAGGCTTCATGCAAAGAAGATTTACACACCAATTTCAACAAGAGCACTGAAGAAAGAGGAAGCTCCAAACCGCTAGTAAAGAAATTTGAAGAGAAGTGCTCTAGGTTGCTAGAAAGGAAGAATGAACTGAAGAATAATAATTATATAGAAATTTTAACATATTCCTATCAAGGAAAAGATTACAAAGGAAGGGATCATGGTTGGCAAGAGTCAAAGAGGAATGAATGTAGAAGAGGTGTATCTCCAAGAAGACCTTCTACCTACAGGTATCAAAGAAGATCCAGTCATTGTGAAGGAAACAACAAAAGAGAATATCACAATCAAATAAGGCATGAATTCAGAAGAACTACATCACAAAGAGGATCATTTGCTCCCATGTATCAAAATTTCTTTCCTGGTTACTGTTTTATTTGCAATAACTTTGGACATAAAGTTGTATATTGCATAGCATATGGAAGAAATGTTCAAGCAAGAGACGTTTCTATGACTCCCTACAATATTGAATGTTACAAATGCCACAACTATGGATACATAGCCCATGATTATAGAAGCATGATGGAGTTTTCCTTGAAGGAAAACAATGATATAAGATACAATAAGGTTTAGAGAAGAAATAAAAAACAAGAAGCATAGGTGAATGAAGAACGCCCACAGATCATACTCACATGAATTGCAGAGTTGAAAAATCTTGATGAATCTACAGGAAAAGAGGAAGATGTCAGAATTCATAATGATGATCCAGCTGCAGAGCAGTTTCATACATTTTTCTAAGAAATATGGCTTGGAGACTCCCAATAACGTGAATGTTGAAGGGGGAGCCTAAGCAAAAACTATTACAAATTAGAGAACTATCTTTCAGACAATATGAATTGTTTTGGGAAGGAATATTCACAATGATTTGATGGCAGACTTGCAGAATGTCTCGTGACATTTTGGTTGATTAATTCAAGGTGTAGTTTAGAACACGTATCCATACACATATGAAGGGTTTAGCTGGCAGACACAAGGAATATCATTGGCTCATGACTAGAGGATTATAAGTATATATCCAAGCAGAGATATATTCATTGGTTTGAACACATTCGAGAATGTGTTGGACAACCTAGTTTTATTGTTGTAGACTTGTAAAGTTTGATTTAAAGATAGAACAAACTAGTGGACATATTTGATTAAACTTGAGAAGCATGAATATGTGGTGATCAATTGCAGCAAATTTGAATATCTCATAATAATGAGGTGGTCGATTATTCAACATTGTGTACAGTAGAGTAGCAAAGTCATGGATAGTTTTGTGACATATGGACAAAGATGAATTCATGAGATATTTGGCATGTCTAGAAGACAATACTTGACATGAATAAGAGAAGATGCATGACAATGGATGAAAGCATGAGATCGGGAGAAATTGTAGAAAGGTAAAAGGACTCATTGTCATTTTCGTCAAGAGGGATGTTCAATAAAACATATGACTCAAGAGGAGAATCATATTGGCAGGTGGAACCAACATAGTCATAGGAATGCAAGATGTAAGAGGCACAACAAGGCAAGGGGAGAGAAAATTTCAGGGGGATTTACATTGTCAAGGGGAGTTACCCTTTGCCATTGATGTCAAAGGGAGAGAGAATGATCACGAGAGAAAGCTCAGGAGCATGATCACATGAGGAGTATGAGTGTTTCCATCAATGAAAAATGGGGATATTGTTGAATGGTGTCGTCATTGATGTCAAAGTTAGTCATTGGTAATCAACATGAAGAACACATCCTTGGAAGCAGTGAAGAAGAGAAGGAAAAGTCATCTCCATGAAGCCCCTATTAGTAATGAATATATGGCTGCTTGAAGAGCCTTGAAGAAGATTTGAAATGAATGCTTTTAATATACGTTATTGGATTACAATGATAGGAAATACCGATGGAAAAGAATCCTCGGAAGAAAGGAAAGGGAGCCCAAATGAATGGTGAAGAAGCCCCGCAGTTGATTGAAGAAAAAGGGTATGAAGGACATTTCAAATGCATGCAAAAACTCTATGGATTGATAGCTCTCATCAAGCCATTTCCAACTATAGGTGGCATGCCACGTGGTCCCTCATGGTTTAGGAGATGTGCCCTCTTGAATATGTCATTGAAAATAATATCATTAATAAGGCTAGTACAAGTCAGCCCCTTGTAATGAACATTAAAATGAATATTAAGGATAGAATATTTATTAAAAATCAATTTGAATTAAATATGTAAAGTCGACCCTAATGGTAAAATTAAGTAAAGGGATATTGATTAAACAAGTCGACCCCATTTGGAATTAAATGTGAATATTACTTGTAACGAAAAGTTGAAGTCGACCCTAAAAGGTGGGTTAAGTTGAGTATAAATAAGGCACTAGAATCCTCATTCTAGACCTCCAATCAAGAAAATTATCTGAGGCAACAAGGGTGAGAATTTGAGGCAATAAGGGTGAATTTTCGGAGGCAAAAAGGGTTAGAAATATGAGGTGATAAGGGTGAGTTTTATGAGGTAGCAAGGCCAAGTTTCTGAGGCAGATCTGGGGCCTTTTTGAAGCTAATATGAGGTAAATTTTTGGGGTATATTTGTGAATTTTAGGCTTGTTCTTAGGCCAAATTTGAGGAGAATTTTAGGCATGTTCTAAGTCCAAATCTGAGGTAAATTAAGGGCCAATCTGAGGCCAGATCTAAGGCAAGTAAAGGGATGTTTAGTGCAAGATTAATGTATGTTTTGAGGAAGATTTAGAGAGTAGTTAAGATATGTTTTTAGGTCTGTTCTAAGGGCGAATTTCAGGTCTGTTCTTGGCACAAATTCCAATGAAGTCTAAGGCATATATGGGTCAAAGTTGGAGTCTATTCTTGTGCAAATTTCAGGGGTATTCAAGTAATCTTTCAATTATGCTTTAGGTATGTCCTTTGGTGCAAAATTTTTCATATCTATTACCAGATTTCATAGTAGTTTCGAATTTGTTGGGCAAGATCTCTAGGGTAATTGTAGCTAGTTATTGAAGGATAGTTTTGCTTTGTTTTGAAAAGAAATGTGACCGAACAAAGATGTTAAAAGTATGACCCAACAAAGGTAAGACATGTATCACATGAAGAGATCTAGGGTGAGGGAATCTATATTTTGCAACTATCAGGGCAAGGGATTCACCTTGAAAAGTCTGGTTTGATCAAAGGTGTATTCTTGTTGAGGATTCTTGAGGGTAGAACGTATATTCAATGACAGCGACTTGTGAGCAGCTTGAAGTCAGCGTTTGGTGCATATTTGTGTGAGGGATTCAAAGCATATTGGTTGAGGACCTGGAGCTAATATTGGACTAGACCATATTGTGAGAGTATTTTTAAAACAAGGGTGGTTGGGTGGTGAACGAGAAGATTGGTGTCTTCAGCCAATAAGTTGGTTCTAGCATAGGAGTTGTAGTTTCCTTTGAGTTGGTGCTCGCAAATCCATGGGTTTGGTGCCTCCTTCTAGTTGGTGCTAGAGAAGATATGGAGTTATAGCTTCCTTTGAGTTGATGCTCATAAATCTAGGGGGTTGGTGCCTCCTTTTAGTTGGTGCTGGTAAATCAGGGAGTTGAAGCTTCTTTCAGGTTGGTGCCTCCTTCTAGTTAATGCTGGTAAATCTTGGAAGTTGGTGCTTCCTGTGGATGTAATCTTCAAGATATATATTAGAAGTGTTCTATGGTTTTCTCCCATTTTGATTTCCACATAAAAATCTCTTATGTATTATGTTTGATGTTATGCATTGTTGAATGGAATTATCGATAAGTTAATGTTTACATGTTGTGATTAAAATTGGTAAAAAGTGTCCAATATCGATTCACCCCCTCTCAATTTTGGTGAATATTCCAACATGTGTCACATTGCAACTCCAAAAGGAGAAAGAAGATAAGATTTAAGAAGGTCACCAAAATATACTTGAAGAAGTTGAAGTCCATCTAGAGGATGTACATGTCAAATATGATGATATTATCTCCACAAATAGAGTAATCAAAGACAAAGCAAAGAGGATAGAGGATGCCATTGTCTCTAAAAAGAAGATAGATGAAATGGGTGTGCAAATTGAAGGAAAATCGCCAAATATGATATTGACACCCTCATTACCAAAAAATATTTTAAGGAAGACAAAAATATCGATATCGACATTATCAAGTAAGAAGATGGAATACTCATATATATTCATGGAATAGGGCATCACAAAACCACTCTTCAACAAGATATTATTAGAGACCAACAACTACTACAAATTGGAGAAGCTACAAAAACAATACATGGAATCAAAGGAAAGAAAATTATGCAACAACCAACCATCAAGTATTAAGACAAAAAATAATTGATTTTGTATGGATGGATCATCATCAATGGAATGAAGAAAGTAGGAACATAAGAAAACCATAATACTTGGTTTCATCACATGTAAATATTTTAACTGCAAAACTACGAGGACAACTTTTTGAAGGAGGCTACTATGATATGACCCCAAGGGGGGAAGATATGGGTTTAAATGCATATGATATGACCCCGAGGGGGGGGAATATATGCGGTTAATGTACATGTAATGTGTAAATGTATATGTAATAGGTTCGATCTAATAATAAAAGGGCCACATGTGCAATGTGTGAATAAGTATATATAGATATCATGTAGTCATTATGGAAGATATGTGGATTGTGATGTATGAATGTATTTGGGTACTTGGAGGAGGTTCTCATATTATTTAAGGATTTTTTATGTAACTCATCTCTCTTATCTATATCATAGTTGTGCTTCATGTTCACATTGGTGTACATGGTGTGTACTTTTTTTTTATTATGATATCTTAAGCATTTGGAACATAACAAATTCTAATGAGATAGGTCTCAAATAAGGGTGTGGGGAGGAATTTTTTTTTGTAAACTTTTGCTACTTCTGCCAGAGTTTTACTCCCGCCAAAACATTAATGTGCTAATAGAATTCCCAAATTCTCAATACCACAATTTATGTAGGAATTTTTCAGACTAGTGACAAAGCATAGGGTGTTATAACTCTTTGGTACACATGTAGGGTTCAAAAGTAGTACTCATCCCAATCCCTCAGTGCACCAACTAAGGAGGTCCACCATACCCTTAGATTTACTACCCAATTAACCAGGTACTAGAGAGCAATCTTCTTGAATGTTATTCTTGGTGCACTATAGGAACAAGATGGTCGATCAGTTTATCCAAATATGGATTTTGCTAACTTAGGGGAATTCCTATATACTTGAGGGTATGTGGAAGTGAAATTCCATATACAAGGATTGTTTATTGCGGTACTATTTGAATGGGTACCAATAGGGGTTACAAGGCGTTGAACTTATGCTTATACTGAGAGGGGGGGGGTGAATTATTATAATACACTTTTTACTTTAAATGAACATTAATTAGTCATTCATTAACTTTAAAACAATAAATGCATGTAAACTCAAATCGTAGTACACAAAGTTTAACATGGAAACCCTTGCCAGAGAAAAACAAAAAAAACTATCTTTATAAATGTCTATAAGAACCAACCTATTGTTACAAATCTTGTAGGCACCAACCTATTGGAGACACCAATCTCCTCGGTTGAGCACCAACTCAGTAAGATATTGTGTAGGCACTAACCTACTAGAGACATCAATCTCCTCAACTAAGCACCAACTTAGTAAGATTAGTATAAGCACCAACCTAAGATCTTCATATATAGATTACTTCTGACTTCACCTGCATGCTTCATACTTCATGAATTTCGTAGCATCATCATACCCTTAAATTTCATGCTCCAGTTCCTCTCTTTGCTTCATAACCCAAACATAGATTCAAACCCTAGTAAACCTCATGCCCCAGATTATGTTGATGTTTTGGTAGTTGCGGGAGGTATTAACCTCCAAGTGCAACCTTTGTACTTAGAATAGAATATTCTGGAAGTAATAGAACCATTAAACAGATGTGTGAAAACTCTAGAAGAGAAGTCAACCCAAAGAGAATAATAATAAAGTATTAAAAGGCTCCAGAAAGTAAGGTCGGACCCACATGAAAATACACCTTGGAAGACTAGTATAAATAGAGGATAGGCCCTCCTCATTTCCACATACTCTCACTCAACAGAAGGAGGATGTAAGTTTGAAGAGAAACAACTGCAACAACTAAAATTCAAGTAGAAGGAGGTGCAATTCTGGAGTGGGTGGTGCAATAGTTGTCGTGGTGTAATCTCAATATTTCTGGTATCTCTCTTGTGTGCTTCTCTTGGTAAAGGTACACTTCTATTATTATAGGTACGTTCTCTTGGTATTATTTTGTTGTTGAAGCAATGGTGTTTCTGGTTAGGGTTTATCTATTGGTTCTAGTGTGGACTTTCCAGAATCATTCTATCTAAGAAAAGGTTAGTGTGCTCAGGGGTGAAATAGTGAATGCCTATGGTTGGGTGACAATGAGGTGACATTGTTTATGGTTAAACGAGCGTACCAAAATTTTAACATGGTATTAGAGCTAGTTTCATTCATAACAGTCTAATTGTTGGAAGGAATATCCTCATTTTCCCAAATTGTCAAGCTCATTGAGCACTTATTGAACCCACTAAGAAGGTTGCTTAAGTAGGGCACATCTTTCCCCCAGATCATATCTCCAAAATTATGAAATTGAAAAATTAGGGTTTCCTCATAAAACCCTAGGTCTACAGTACCAGTTCCAGTGGTAGTGCCAGTTTCTTCGCACCAGTTGCAGTGCCAGTTATAACACCATTTGCAGTGTTAGTTGTATCACCAGTTGCAGTACCAGCTGCAGTGAAAGTTTCTTTGAAGTGTTGGGCCTAAATTTTAGTTGTCCTCGTACGCCCTACCCTAGTGCATCCACAACTACCTTCAGATTGAAAGTTGGAGCACTTTGAAGTTTTAGGATTCGTCATTACTTTCCGTTGTTTGTCGCTCTTTCTAGAGGTATGTACTTGTATATGTTTAAACTGTATCACTATCTTGAGGGTGTTTTCAGGAGAAGGGATCTTTTGTCCAAGAAAAATTGTAGATCCAGAGGGATCTCAGATCCAACACATTTAGAGGAACAACACACTCCAGGTTTGATTGTTTTGATATGCCTCTAGCGGTTATGGAATTATTTTGATATTATGAACATCTAGTTGTATTTTGATCTATTGAAGTTATGATTATCATACTAACCTCTAGTCAAAGTTAAATTTATAAGTTAACTCTAGTCAAAGTATTAGATTGATTAAGGTTGAGATTTTTGAGTTTACTTGCATTATATTCCCTAACTCAGATTTATGTCAATAAAGCATATTATCTTAGTACAAGGGACAGGTTGGAGAGAATACTTTTCATCTTGAGTGAGGAGACTCGGAAGAAAAGCAACAACACTCATTCTTGAAGATAAGACTTGAGGTTCCAAGTTTGATTGATTAAATGATAAGTTTCCAATTTGCACATATCAAGTTTGATAATTGCTACATTACAAGTAAACACTATAGTTGTGACAACAATGTTTGAAAGGTTTTATTACTGCTAGATACAATGATTACTTGGTAGCATGTGATTACTATTGATATAAATGCTTATTGTACTTGTTTGCAAGATGAACTTGTTATCCCCTATCCTAGGGATAAATAAGGAGATCATGTCTCGAGGCCCACAGGTCCTAGACATGGAGTGTCGAGAGCCATATGACTTGAGCATGGCTCTGGAGGGCCCATCTTTTCTTCAGTGCATCCCACCTATCAACAACAACAATGTCCATCCCACCAGCCTAGTCCTGAAGTAGCAGTAATTCTTGTTCCATGAGGTAATGAGTCTGGGTATCATGGTATGTGCCACTTTGATTTTTGAAGCACTTGAATATGTTGCATTGAATTCTCCTTCATTTCATAATGTTTGCTTGGAAATTATGCTCTTTAACTTGTTCATACCTGGGAGGGTGACATTCCTAGTAAGTTGATTCCCCTTTAGGATGGGTTTCCATTGGGTGGGTCTATGAAATTTCATATTCCATTCCCTCCATACTTACCACTTTCCATCATTATTCCTCTCATCTTCCCCCACCTTGGTTCAAGCATTGGGTTTTCCACGATAGGAAGGGTTGTACCTTGCCTTATGGGAAGAAGGGGGTAAAAGTAGTTGGAAAGAGTTAAAATACAAAATAAAACCTTTGAGATGCTTCACCCAGGGATTCCTGAGAAAGAAATAAAAGGCTTCTCAGTAAGAAAAGGGGATCCATAAAATAAATCAAAACTCAAGGTACTAGTTGGTGGATGGGAGGTCTCATCATGAGTCAGCCTATTAGGTCCATGGGCATATAGCGGTATGACACTACCATCTATCTGGTCACCAAACCAGGGTAGTGGATCTTGGTTGCATAGCCAAGAGAAAGGGGGTCTCATCACGAGCCAACCTTCTCATTTTCATGAAACGCTTGTGGGTAACGTTGTCACCATGCTAGGACAGTTTCCCCTACCTTTTCCATTTCCCTTGAAAAGAAAAAATACCAAAAGAAATAAGCTAAGAATAAAAGGCATTAAATGGGATGGGAAATAATGGCATCTATGATAAGGTGCATCTCTCCCTCTACAGAGGCACCCACAGGAAATACCTACATTTCCCTGTTAGCACTGCACCCTCTGCCCAAACATTTCCCCTATTCCACTTCACACACACTTACATGACCTAGATTGGTTCTCACTTGAGAAACACCCCAAACTTAAGGAAAATTAGCCCAATAGGACATCCTAAGACCTTCTCCAAACCTGACTTGTTAAACTGTGTAACATCTTTGAACATTTTTCTGGGTAAAGGGGGGTTTGATGCACATGTTTGGGTAATTTGATTATTAGATGTGATTGTGATCCCTATGACTTATGAGCCCCTGGAGAGCATACTTTTTGTTGTTACAAGACTTTTCCGAGTGGACAAGAACATATGGGGGAATGATCAGGTCGGACCTCCATGGGGCTGAAAGCCCAACATATGGATGTTGCAACCCCGTCAAGGGGGGAGAGAAACTAGAATCTTGCACCAGGAAAAAAGAAGGACGTTGCACCAGGGACACTCCGACAGACCTATACCCAAGGGGGTTTTTCCTTTTCACCTAGACGTTGACCCTTGAGAGCACATGAGGTCATCATTTTAACCTTGACGTCAACCAGAGTTAGGGTTTTCACTTATGATGGGCAGTTGTGTGCTAATTGGTACGTGTGGCAACATTCAGGGCCTTTGGAGGTAAAATGTCTTGCACTTGAGGCTTAGCATTCCACCTTAGGGGCATAACGTCACCCTAGAAGGGCATGATGTCACCCTTGAAGATGAAATTAGGGTTTGATTAATGTTATTTATGTAAAAATTGGATTTTAAATGTAATTTGGCCATGACAACCTTTTTATGACCTAATTGTAATTAAAGGTCATTGATATTGTATAAATAAGAGAGAAAAACTCTCATTTTTATCATCATCTCTCATCACACAAGTGTGTGGTCTGAAATTCAGCCCTCTTTAAGGGTTATTGGCTGAAATTAATTGGTGCACAACTTCTTGGAGAGGCCTTTTTGGTGTATCTTGACTATTTTCATGGTGGGAAATCTTCAACTAGGGTTTGAGCTTGATTATTCTTGGTGAAGTAAGTAGAAAATATGCATTTCTTTATTGTGAATGAATGCTTATGGTGAATTTTACTTGTTTCATATTAAATATTATGAAATTGCTTGCTTGAAACCCTAGGAGAAAGACATAAGTTATTATCTTTTTCTCTACCACTTGTTTAAATTTCTCAAAGAGCACCTTATCTAGAAGTAGATACTAGATCCCTACCATTTTAGCACTCTAGTAACCCTACTTTATTTCCTATTGCATATTTTATTTCAAATTGTCTAAGGAAAAGAGAAATCGCTAGGGCCTAAGCTTCCTTACTTTCTAGCAATTATCTCTAGGACTTGGATGTTTGAGGCCTCGGGTTACCAACACCTCTCTCATCTTCTCCATCTCCTTTGACTAAGTATTATTATTGTTGTTTCCCTCTAAGAGTTGTTGTTGCTACCATTGACTCCATTACACTAAAAGGCACTAGTATATTCACTATTGGTGATTGATTGATCAAACTACTTTCAAACTATCTTCTTTGGAACATCCACTAACTTTTACTAACCTTAGATTAGCCTAATTCACTAACCAACTTGTTGTTGTTGAAAAATATTGCTACAGCCATCTAACAACAGTAAATTGACCTCAAAAGTGACATATATTGCTAGCTAGACATTGCTAAATTTGCTTGTGATTATCTAATATCAATTTGCCTAGTTAAAACTACCTTTTCTAGTCTTTTCTCAAGCATTTTGAAGCATAATTATTGTGGCTTTTACAAATTTGTCATTGCTGTTGTAAATTGTTGTACTGCTGCAATTTTATATCAGCTAGTATATTTCTTAAGAGTTCATTGTCTTATGAAGCATTATTATCATTTTGGTACTTGGAAAGTGCCCTTTTTTTCTATTTTGTTGTCTTGTTTTGGGTAGGTACACAATATTATTTATTTGCTTCATCTCTATAAGACATAAAAGAACCCTTTGAAATTGAGTGACATGTGAGAGGGGAGGAACTTTCTTATACTTTGGCCTTATCCTTCTCAAACCCTTAGGTCATTGGGGATGTCTCCCCTGGGGTACATTGATATACTCCTAAATAGAAAGGGGTTTCCTATTAAGGTGACAATGATAGGTCACCCCCTATTATGCCAATCTTGTATCTACTTGCTTTGGGATTTAGGAAAGTACAGATTGTGTGATAACATAACTAACATCTCCTCTAGGAGATATTTCTTGTTTTGCTTCTAGGTAGGTCACCTTGGTAATGCTATGACGATTAACATGAATTTTTTTTTTTTTGTTATCATAGATATGTTCTTATGAAAATGCTATTATACTTTTTGTTATTGTTTCTTGTTCTAGGCATATCACAAGTGGTAGCTACTATGACGATTGTTCTCATTATTGTTTTTATTATTATAAGAGTATTATTCTTGTCTATTTTTTTCCCTCATTGTTGGTCTTGTTCTGGGCATGTCACATGTGATAACTCTGAAGGAATATATAGTGATGCTTGCAGGAGGAAACATATTAGATGGTCTCTAGTTTGAGACATGGAGCAGACTATCCAGATAAGAAGTTGTATACATGACCGCATACATCCATGTACCGAAGAAAAAGAGGATGAAGAAGGGTACTTTTGTGAGATATAAAGTATCACATATGTATATTGATTGTAAGGAGTAGAAAGCTCTAAATATGACCGAACAAATCCCTCTAGTTTAGTTGATCACTCTTCATATCATCAGGAAGAGTTAGTAGAGCTAGAAGGGCCTACCCAAAATCGTTACAGTAACTAGGAAGAGACCAGCATGGTCCCGGGACAATTTGTAGGATGCAAAGATATATATCATTGATGAGCCATATCACGAGGAGTATATTGCTCCACCAATGGTGAGGTAAGCAGCCCCACCAAGTACGAACTCAGAAGGAGCTAGAGTTCAGAGGGATTCAGCCCAAACGATCCAGTAGGGAGGATCAGCCTCCCCAGGACCATTCAAAGGATACTTCAAACAGAGGGAGAAAATGGCTCTGAAGATTATATAGACTCAGAGGGAATCAAGCTTCAGAGGGAGCATGGAGACTCATAGTGAGCTTGATCTCAGAGAGATTCAATGGCTTAAAGACTTTCAATCATAAAGTATTCCTCCTCATATTTAGATGGGAGAGAGAGTCGTCTTTCAGGACTGGTAGACATGTGCCATGAGTTGAGGAGACTAGATAGAAGCTTCATAGGCTTCGAGGAGATATGATACCTTCTGGGAAGACTCCCTTGTTTTAGTAACAGAGGAGCAAGTTAGTCAGAAGGACTGGGATATGGATCTTTCTCCAAAATCTCCTCAAAACGTGCACCCCCCCCCCTCTCAAATGCTTCCTTTATTCACTCATTAATGAGTAATTTCCCTAACCCTTTATCTTCTAAAGAGATAGAAATCCAACATTAGATCTTGCCCTCTTAAGATCAATGGTCGTGACTTAATTGTTCATTGAGTTCACTTAAATCACTTAAGTGACCCACACTTCATAAAATCACTTTTACCCATTAAATATTAAAAGGCTCAACTTGACTTTATAAAATCACTTTATAAAGTCGCTTTATAAAAACACTTTATAAAGTCACTAGAGAGAGATATTTTCTTGGTCTCTTTTACATGTTGGGTGTCGCCAATGCAGAAGTACCTCCGAGCTACAAAATCTAATAGTCCCTCTTAGTAAGGGAGGTACTTCTGGTACCTCCACCATAATCTGTCTCCAACTCCATCATCTCATCTGTTGTTGTAGCTTCTCCCTTTGAGCTAGAAGGCTTTGCTCCCTCTAAACTAGAAGCCATTGCTGCTACCGGTATTGAACTCTGATCTAAAGACCTATCCATCCAAGATATGCTCATGGGAGTCTCCTCACTCTCCTGAGCATCTATTTGTGTCATCTCATACCTACTGAGTCCTCTGAAAGTACTAGAAGAGGTCTGAGTCCTCGGTATAAACTCACTCTCCTACACTAACATAGACTATGAATCCAAGAATCCAATGGATCCAACCACAAGCCATCCCAACAACTTGTATAACCTATCATACCTAACACCAAGAAATACTATTGTGTCCATAGTAGCTCCCTCTGGATATAGAAACACCCATCCATAGAAGAATGCAACTCCAAATCCATCAATCTCCAAAGTTGACATTGAGAGCAAATTTATTGTCATCTCTTGGAATAAACAACACATTGGCCACTTCGAGAAATCCTCTTGAATCTAGCTATAATATCACACTTTCAACCCCCTTTACTACAAGCCTTGAGCCAACTCCATTATCCACATAGCAGTTTGAGTCTATCTCTAAAATGCCAAGGAACACTGACATCATTCCCATCATATGTCGAGATTCGCCACTCTCCACAAACCATGATTCAATGTCCTCGAACATTGGACAACCACTACCTGAAGAGAAATTCATCAGAGAGAATTCCTTCTCGAATTTCTCAATGAACTCAACAACCTCAACGAATGTTGATACCTCTGACTCCTTCTTCTTCTTGTTCGGAAATTGACTAGCTTAGTGGCCAATATTATGACATGCAAAGCATTTCACTTTGCTCATGTCCTTCTTCTTCTCTTTGCTCTTTCCCACAAGATAAACATTATTCTCATCTGCACCACCCTCTGTCTTTGTAACGTCCTCGACCACCAACCCCTGTCGGGTAACGCTACCTAAACAACTGTATATTTGTTTTTCTGCTCTGATACCATTTTGTAGCACCTCCAACCACCCAGGCCAGGGCATGCTATCTAGTAGAAATAAAAATTATCATCTGCCTATAAATATAAACATAAATAGACAACATATTCTTCTAATACACATACTAATGCATAAATAACAGTAAAAACATACATGCAATAATCACATTCAGAACCCATAAGCATAACACCATATACAGTCAATACCCATCAATGTAGCATGTACAAATACACAACATGTAAATGAACAGAGAAATGGGTACTTATATTTTAATTGAAGTACACCAATTGTGTGCAGACCTTCCATGAACCTCCTAGCCATAGACCATGCTACTCATCACACTCATCATTGGGTCACCCTCGAGCTGGGACTAAACTCCACTGGGAAAGGGATTCCTAGGCTTGTCAAGGACAATAGGAAAGTCGCAAAGATCAACAGGAAGGATTTTCTCCCAAGAGCCAACTCACACTAACAGCCTACAACCTCTCATTCCCAACATGCCTATTCCACCCCAGGAAGTGTGCCCCTTCTCTTCTCAATAGTCCTTCGGCTACCCCACTTCCCTTCCAGGGCTTCAGCAACAGGTCAGACAGGAATTCTCAGATCACTATAGCTGTCATTGGGCTCCCTCGGGGAAAATCACTTCCCCAACAACCTCTCTCACATGGAGAGAGTTGCTTATAGGCTTGACAACCTGCGTCTTCATTCCACGGGCTTGACAACCTGCCTCTTCAAACCCACGGGCCTGATAGCCTACTTCTTCAGTCCATCTCCCAAGTCAATTCAAGTGAGGGTGATGGCAAAAGCAAAGCTTGGTATAGATCAGATGATGGCAACAAGTCACGCTCAGTCAAGGAACTGCGTTGGCAACATCAAAAAAATGTTGAGGAATGGTATGGGCTCAAGAAAAGTACATGTGTGTTGTACTTCACAATAAAATTATGGGATAGCTCAAGTGCCTTCTTGTTCCATAGGTGTGTGAATGATGAAGAGGTCGACGATGGAGGCAAAGGCTCAGTGCGTGGATGTGTGCGTGAATAAGTGGAGAGTATGGTCGACTTCCAAAGTGGCAACCATCACGATAATGGTGAGAGAACGCGATAATGGCGAGGGAATGCGAGAATGGTGAGCAAACCCCCAACGAGCTGACTTTTCCATCTATAAACTGCATGTGCCCAGGTTGACACATGTCTTCCTGAAGCTGCATGAGCTCCACTTAGCACTCATTCCCTTTCCCCATGAACTTAGGACAACATAGGTTATGTCCAACCTTAGCCTCTAGGAAATAATAATATAATATTATTCCTTTAGAGGTAATCCCTCTAGCTTAGCCCTTATTCCTAGACACTTAGCCCCCCTCCCTTACCCAACCTAGTGGAATTTTAGTCCCCCGTAACTCTTTCTTTGTGCTCGGTCTACATGCAATGATGTTGTTTATTAATAATATGCATAATTTCATATACAAAATCAGGCCCACTAGCCTTAACCTCTAGGCTCTCTAGCCTAATACACACATAATCCTACCAACTTATAATAACTCGGCTCACCATCCTATCAAACATGTTTACAATTCATAATTACAATTGGGGTTCTCCTAGGGATATTACTATCTTCTCTTGATATCTACTCTAAGAACCCTCCCAGATCTCCTTTTGAGTAAATTCATCCCATAGTATGCTCCAATATGGGAGCTTCTCTATCCCCACCACACAATTCACAAAAATGTCCCACTCTTTGGTGAAGCCCTTGAGGGCTATGCACACCAACTCTGAGTCTGGAATAATCTCCCCTACAACTGCCAACTCATCCTTCACTTGTATAAGCTAGGTGAGATAGGAGGCCACACTCTCTCCCTTGGAAATCCTAGTGTTGTGGAGATTGTCCCTTAGGGCCATATTCATGTTCTTGTTCTTGTTCTCAAACAAGGCTTTTAGTGCATCGCACATCTCCTTGGCTATCTGCTTTTCAACCAAATGTGGAATTAGGTGGTCTCTCACTCCATCCAAGATTATCCTTTGTGCCCTTGATTCCTTCACCTCATGGATGTCTAGAGAAATGGGATTTTACGAAGCTACTATCACTATGGTATTCACCAATGCCCACAAGTTGTTCTCCTTGATAACAGTTGCAATCCTTACCTTCCACAATAGGTAGTTGGAGATCCCCTCCAACATATCCTCATACCTGATATTGGAAGCCTTCTTTGTCCAACTGAAAAATACCCTTTCTTCCCCTTTTTCTTCCAAGCAAAACCCCTACAAGTCACTGCTATCCAAGTGCCAGCCTCTATCAACTAAACCTCAGAGCCCTGCTCTGATACAAATGTAAAAATATACCAAACAAACACTTAGCCAAAAACTTAGATTTCAACCTCCAATAGTAATTCACCAATAATGCAAGTTAACTCAACATGCAACTGGAACTATGAGCAAAAACACTAAATGACTAAGATTTAAAACTTAGCAATAGAAAATAAATGAACAATGGACAACATTTAAAAACATTTGACACAAGAAATTTCTAGGCCATGCCCCTAGAAAAACATACCAGGGGAAAACCAGTCAAGGAGATATTCTTCTTATTGAGCTCATAGGAAAAATTTTGAGTTTACAACAACAATATTATCATCATTAAATACAACAACTTATCTCATTAAATATGCACAAAACATGTCGATTTTTGTGCCCAAAATCTCTATCTCGATTTTTGTGCAAATGTACGGTCCTTTACAACAGAAATACAACAGTGTGGACCTCAAACTTTGTGCCCAAACTTGTCTATATGGTACAATACTCAACTATATTGATTTCACCCAATGAAACACCTTGGAAATCGTGTTAAACATCATTAGAAAGGCTACCTTGATTTCGGTGTTTTAACTCAGTTGCACGACCAACAATTAATGTTGTACGAGCCACCTTCAGCTATTGTACAATACATGATTGTAATAAATGCATTCCAATCCCCTCCTTCGGATGTGTTACAATCCCCTCCTTCGGATGCGTTCCTATCCCCTCTTACTACTACTCTTTCCTTCCCGGCTCAATCTTTCTTGGAAAGTGTACCTCTTCAACTTCCCTCCAAGATTTCCTTAAAAAATGCAACCCCCTTTCTCTAAAGCTACATTTATTCACTCATTAATGAGTAACTGCCCTAACCCTTGATCTTCCAAAGAGATAGAAGGTCAATATTAGATATTCCCTCTTGAGATCAACGGTCGCGACTTAATCATCTGTTGAGTTCACTTAAATCACTTAAGTGACCCACACTTCATTAAGTCATTTTTACCCATTAAATATTAAAAGACTCAACTTGACTTTATAAAACCACTTTATAAAGTCACTAGAGAGAAATTTGCTCGGTCTTCTTCTACGTGTTAGGTGTCACCAATGTAGAAGTACGTTCGAGCTACAAAATCTAACAAAAGAAAAGTTCAATCTTCTTCTAGTCTGAAGCCATGTATATATATAACCGAGAATCTAACTTTTTGAATGATTCTTTTGGACAATTATGGATGGTGTCTTTGGATATTGGCATTCTATTTCTTCTTGTTCTTTCTTTTCATCTTTGTTTTATTGTTATTTTTATATTGTCTCCTCTAGATATTCATTTGTTTGTGACTTTTCCTCTTGGGGTATTTCTTCATCCACTCTTACATCAACACTATCTACAACCTTGCGTAGTCTTTTTGTTGTAGCATTGTAGGCATTGATTCGAGATGCATAGCCAAGAAAGATACATTCATCTATATAGAATCAAACTTTCCTAAATTATCTGTTAGAAAAATGGGTGTGCTCATTTCACCATAGAAAATATAGCAATATTGTCACCCAACCATAGGCATAAAGGCCACCCCCAAGCACCTTAACCTTGACTGACAAAATAATTCTAGTAACAGACCAATAGCCAACCAAGGTTAGTGCACCAACTAAGGATAACCAAAGACCAAGTAGAAATTTCAAACTAATAACCCAAGACAAAGTCACTATTGCAGCAGTTGTAGTTCTCCTTCACTCATGCACACTTCTTGTCCTTATGTAGTCGTGGATGAGTGACAAATGAGATCTAGCTCCCTTTATTTATACTACTCCATCTTAACTGATTGGGCCGACTTTTCTTCTCGGGGGATAATTGTTAATATTATGGTAGCTTCGGGAGGTATGAACCTCTATTGTGACCTATGATGAGATTAGAATACTCCGGAAGGAAGCAAAGAAATGAAGAAAACCCTAGACAGGTTGTCGGCTGCAGAAATATATTTAATATGAATTTATTAATACCCAGAAGGAGAATTCGACCTCGGTTAAATTTCCCAGACTACTATAAATACAGGGCGCCAGTTCTCATTAATCTCATCTCAACAGTTTCAGAGTGAACTGGATCTGCGCAGGTGCAGTTGCAGCTTGTGCGCAAGTTTCTGGGAAGGTGTGTGCTAGCCTCTAGGTGGGATTATCTGATCATCTTGGGTTGGATTGCTACTAGGATTCTCTTCTCTGTCAAGGTCAAGGTGCTTGGAGGGTGGCTTCGGCCTGTGGTTGGGTGACGAGGGTATCGTCAATGGTAAAACGAGCACAATCTTCTATATTCTAATAGGTTATGGGCCCACACCCCCTTCAGACATCCTAAAACACTGGAAGGAAGCATAGTCACTAGATATTGAGCTCGTTGAGGAACTGCCGCTAGGGTTACTAGCAGGAGAAACTTCCAAAAATACTGCAGCTAGGGTTACTAGCAGAAGCAGTTGCAGAAACACTAAATCTCTGATCCAACACCTTGTGATGGAGCATCTCACCCAAGAAGAAGATATTCAAATGCACCCTAACTTAGTGCACCTCTTGGCTCTCTCAGAAGACATAAATGATGAAGTTGAAGTTTTGGATCAAGGCATGACCAGTTATCAGTCAAACGAAGACATGTGTGAAACAATCAGTCTTTTACACTACTCAGCACTTACCGGGACGATTGAAGATGATATGTGGATAATCGACAGTGGAGCTTCCAGGCACATGATGGGAGATCAAGCCAGACTCTCAAATCTAAATGAGAGAAAGATGTCGTACAAAGTGGAGCTTGGAGACAAAAGCACTTACCCCGTCGAAGGATTTGGACAAGCCTCTGTCAAGTTGGAATCGGGTAATCATGTTCACTTAAGCAATGTTTTATATGTACCTGGTTTAGAAAATAATATTGTATCAATATCATGTTTAGAAGACAAATGAAACAGAATAGCCTTCATGGATGGAAAGGTGTTATCATGGCATAAGAATTCCAGCATAGAGGATGCTAGGGTTATTGGAAGTCATGAAGGAAATCTGTATAGACTACTTGAACGAAATGAAGAAGCTCTAGTACATGACGAAGTCAACCCTAATGAGATTTGGCATAGAAGGTATGCTCATATCAATTATCAAGCATTACCTTTCCTCAGAAAAATGGTTGAAGGAATACCAGAATTGAAATCCACACCTGAAGGAATTTGCAAAGGATGTGCCCTTGGGAAGAATATCAAGAAACCATTCCCAAGCAGCAACAACAGATCCAAGGAAATCCTAGATCTAATGCACTCAGATGTTTGTGGTCCAATGCCAGTCAGATCTCTAGGAGGATCTCTCTACTATGTAATCTTCATAGATGACTATTCAAGAAAGACGTGGTTGTACCTATTGAAATCAAAAGATGAAGTATTCAGCAAGTTCCAAGAATTCAAGGCAGAAATAGAAAACCTTACGAACAAGAAGATCAAGACATTAAGAACAGATAATGGAGGAGAATACACCTCGAAGGAGTTCATTGCATTCTGCAAATTGGCAAGGATTAGGAGGGAGCTAACTGTTCCTCACAATCCTCAACAAAATGGTGTAGCAGAAAGAAAGAACAGATCTATCGAAGAAACAGTAAAAGCCATATTGAACGATCAAGGTCTATCCATGTTTCTATGGGGAGAAGCAGCAATGACGGAAATATATGTACAGAAAAGAATCCCTCATCGCATATTGAAGGATATGACACCAGAAGAAGCATTCTCAGGTAAGAAACCTAACGTAGAAAATCTAAGAATATTTGGATGTCCAGTTTACTCTCATATTCCCAAAGATAAAAGGAATAAACTAGAACTCTCAGGAAAGAAGCGGATATTCGTGGGATATAGTGATTCATCCAAAGCCTATAGAATATATATTCCAGAGCAACACAAGATAGAAGTTAGCAGAGATGTAATGTTCAATGAAAAGATGGCCTTTAGGAAATCCATCGAAGAAATTATAAAAGAAGAGGAACTTGAAGAACCAAATGAAGAAAACACAGAAAACAAAAACAATGAAAAGGATCAACCTAATTATCCTATGGAACCAGGTGAGAACATTGATTCAGATATCATACCAAAAAACAAGAAGTGACCAGCTTGGCTTGAAGCTACATTACAAGACGCGGAAAGAATCAAGGTTCTAGAAGGAACATCCAAAAAGAGTAAAAGACCGAAAAGATTCTCAAGTTATGCAACATACATGACGAAACTTCTAGATGAAGAACCTACTACATTTGAAGAAGTAGTCCAAAAGGGACAATGGAAAGAAGCTATGGCGGAAGAACATCAATCCATTATGAAAAATAAAGTATGGGAAATTGTACCCAGACCTAAAGAAAAATCAGTGGTAACCTCAAAATGGGTATACAAGATTAAACGTGCAGCAGACATAAGCATGGATAAATATAAGGCAAGATTAGTGGCCATAGGGTTCTCCCAGAAGGAGGGAGAAGATTATGACGAAACCTTTTCTCCAGTGGTAAGGTATACCTCCATTAGAGCTATCATATCCCTTGCCTCTTCCATGGGATGGAATCTACACCAGATGGATGTAAAGACAATCTTCCTCAATGGAGCTATTGAAGAAGAAGTGAATATTGAACAACCTCAAGGATTCAAGGTACATTCCAGAGACACTCACGTTTGCAGATTGAAGAAAGCTCTATATGGACTCAAACAAGCTCCAAGGGCTTGGTACGCCAGAATGGACAACTATCTAACATGACTTGGTTTCTCCAAGGGTCATGCAGATCCAAACCTTTATTACAAAGTCGTGGATAACGCACATGTGATTCTACTATTATATGTTGATGATCTATTCATAACAGGTGAAGAATCTCTAATTATCCAGTGCAAGAAGGAATTAGCCTTTGAATTTGATATGAAAGATCTAGGTCTCATGCATTATTACTTGGGACTAGAAGTATGGCAGAAGCATGGTGAAGTATTCCTTGGACAAGGAAAGTACGCAATAAAGATCCTTCAGAAGTTTTCAATGATGGACTGTAAGTCCATGGACACTCCTATGAATGCGGATATAAGAAAAGTGAAAGCTCCAGATTCCGATCCAGTAGATCCATCTCTATATCGACAACTAATTGGATCATTGATGTGTTTGGTAAATACTCGACTAGATATTTGCTTTGATGTAAATACATTAAGTCAGTTCCAGGTGGAACCTAGACAAGAGCATTGGATAGCTACAAATCATGTCCTAAGATATATTCGTGGGACAATAAACTATGGCTTGAGATATACCACATCCAGTGATATCCAACTTCATGGATTCACAGACTCTGATTGGGCAGGAAGTGTAGAAGATAGAAAGAGTACTTCAGGTATGTGTTTCATCTTGGGCTCTGCTATGATATCTTGGGGCAGCAGGAAACAGAAGTTTGTCGCACTCAGTACAATGGAAGCAGAGTATATGGCAGCTTGTGAAGCATGCATAGAAGCAGTATGTCTAAGGAAGGTAATCTCCGATTTATTTGATCAGACTCCAGAATCGACCATAATATATTGTGATAATCAGAGTCATATAAGATTATCAGAACCCAATGTTTCATGAAAGGTCGAAGCACATTGAGATCAAATACTACTTTATTCGAGATAAATTCTAGGAAGGAGAGGTAAATCTCGAGTATATCCCCATTGATGAGTAGACAGCAGACATATTGACAAAACCTCTATCCAGAATCAAGTTTGCATATTTCCAAGAGAAGATGGGGATCGTGGAAATAACTCCCTTAGCTGAGAGGGAAGATTCTCCAATCTAGGAGAAGGTACAGAAAATATTATTGAAAAACATTTATATTTTTTGTGATTTAAATAACTCTCTAGTTAGGAGAGAGCACTGGAAATATTATTTATCTTTGTAATTCAAAAAATAGTCCAAATTGGACAGATTATTTCCTGTTCGAAAAGTGGATTGAGATTTCTGACGGACAGTGACTTCCCATTGTGGTTAACATGGGAGGTAGTCTGATTGTTGATGTATCATAGACAGTGACTTCCCATTGTGGTTAAGATGGGCAGTGGTCTAGGGCAGTCTCTCTTCTTGAGGGTTACTCAAGAAGACTGGCCCGCCTCGTCGGACAACGATTTCTCATTGTGGTTAACATGAGGAATGGTTCATTTTGGAGGTTGATGCAGGATAGTCTTTTCCTCTTGTGGTTAATAGAGGAAATGATCCAGACAGTCATTCCTTAGGGTTGTACATTCTATCCAGGGTGCACTTTGATTAGTGTAGGAGGAATGGCCCAGGGTGGGGAATGGTCCAGGCTCAACAATTAGGGATAAACATTCCTTAGGGTTGTACATTCACTCTAGGGTGCACTTTGATTACTGTAGGATGAATGGCCCAGGGTGGGGAATGGTCCAGGACAGTCATTTGTTAGGGTTTATACATTCTCTCCAGGGTGCACTTTGATTAGTGTAGGAGGAATGGCCCAGGGTGGGGAATGGTCCAAACATTCCTTAAGGTTTATATATTTTGTCCAGGGTGCACTTTGACTAGTGTAGGAAGAATGGTCCAGGGTGAGGAATGGTCCAGGCTAAAAAATCAGACATAATCCTTCTTCCTTGTTTGAGAAGAATGGGGCAGATAGCCCATTATTGATGTTCTATACTGAGGGCATATATTCTTTTATATCTCATAGACGTGAGTGAAAGATTGGCCCAGATGATTCAATTTTTATCATAACATTGTTTCTATGCAAGTTTCTATCATATGTTTGTTATGAAAAATATATGACAGTAGATGTAAACTACTATGGTGGATATGTTCCACTGTTCGTGAGGCATAAATTCTTTTAGAACTCACAGATGTGAGTGAAAGATTGGCCCGAAGACTGTTTGTCTCCAGACAGTAGAGATATACTACTGTGGTGGATTTGTTCCACTGTTTGTGACTATGTGTCACGGTTTGAGAAGTTGCATACTACTTGAATAGACACAGGTGTGTTCTATCAATTGATATTGTACTAGTTGTCATAGGAGATTATTCAGTTGGATAATAATGATAGTGCTCATGTTGCTACCAGTTGAATGGTTTGTTGTGCTCAAGACCATACCTCCCTAGCTAGGAGAGAGTGTTAATATTATGGTAGATTCAGGAGGTATGAACCTCTATTGTGACCTATGACGAGATTAGAATACTCCAGAAGGAAGCAAAGAAATGAAGAAAACCCTAGACAAGTTGTCGGCTGCAGAAATATATTTAATATGAATTTATTAATACCCAGAAGGAGAATTTGGCCCCAGTTAATCTGCCCAGACTACTATAAATACAGGGTGCCAGTTCTCATTAATCTCATCTCATCAATTGCAGAGTGAACTGGATCTGCGTAGGTGCTGTTGTAGCTTGTGCGCAAGTTTATGGGAAGGTGTGCGTTAGCCTCTGGGTGGAATTATCTGATCATCTTGGGTTGGATTGCTACCAAGATTCTCTTCTCTGTCAAGGTCAAGGTGCTCGGAGGGTTGCTTCGGCCTATGGTTGGGCGACGAGGGTATCGTCAATGGTAAAATGAGCACAATCTTCTATATTCTAACAATAATAACTCAATATTAATTTATTTTATTAGGTCGACTTGTCTTCTAGGGTTATTATCCAAAGCTTTAGGGTTTCTCTTGCTTCCTAGAATATTCTAGTCTCGTCAAAGGTTACATGTGGAGGTTAATACCTCCTGCAACTACCACAATATCAACACTCCCTCCTAGCTAGGGAGGTATTAAAGGAAATGGTCTTGAGCACAAACAGACCATTCAACCAGTAGCATCATCATAGCCACACAGGCTATCTCATGATAAAATCACGAGCACCATCAGCACTTATCCAACTAGATAGTCTCCATGGAAATCAAAATAATTCCATCCAATAGAACACAACTATGTCTATCCATAGTAGTACACAACTATTATCTAGTGGCACACAACCACACCTAGTAGCACATGGCTACTAACTAGTGACACATAGTCACAACCAGTGGAACACATCCACCACAGTAGCATACAACTAATGTCTAGAGACATATAGTCTCCACAACAATCATATCATCTAATATCAACCTGCATAACAATATCATGATACAAACTGAGTCATCTAGGCCATTCTTCCACTCAGATCTATGATATCTGGAAGAGCATCTGCCCTCAGAAAGTAAAACATCATCCATGGGCTATGTTATCGCACGGTTTGTAGGAAGGGTTTAGGCAGCTTGAGTCAAGGCTTAAAACCGACATAACAGGAGCTTCCCCACCCACTGTCACCTCAATGGGGAGCTCTTTCTATTTAGGATGGCTAGTCCAAGGGAGACGTCCCTAAGCAATTTGGTTTAATGAAGGGCTAAAGGTGTGATGGATCAAGGTAAGAAGTTCCCCCTCACAGATTGCTGCCCAAAGAGATAGTCAGAGAAGATATTGTTCCACTGATGAGGCACCTGTTTGCGAAACAAGACAAATAAAGCTAGAAAATGTGCTTGCAGTGGGTTAGTACTTCACAATATCAATGACTATCCCTAGGTATACATGTGAGCAATGATCAAATGTAATTATTGACGAAGTCAATGATTACTAAACAAGAAAAGGACTTATATCACTTCTTCAATAAGTACACCAAGAGGTAAGAGCATTCAATGTGCAAAATCAGATCTTTATTATACCACAATGCTACAAATATCAAATCTGCTCAACATATATATTGTTGTTGCGTCACTATGTAGAAATGAGGGTGACGTCAGCCCTATTATAGGTCAAAATTGAAAGACAATGAGTAGAGCGTTTTATCAAATAAGCTCGTAAATGCAATCAATGACTCAAAGTCTATCAAATGGAGGTGATAAATGTCACAACGTTGCAAGCCAGACAAGAGATCTAAGCAATGTGATGTCACCTATATAAATTTTGTTGCAGGGTTAGGGTTAGCTAGCCAAGAAGTGGACGTTTTAGCTAATTCAACCAATGAAAAGTTATGAAACCTCTATGGCTATGATAAGATGACTAAGCCGCACTTTTCTATCCAAACACAAGTTCAAAATCAGCAAGACGTCATCTCATTAGGGTTAGTTCAAGTCGCTAGGGTTAGACGCTAGGTTAGTTAGGGTTTCAACAAAAGAGTTTTAGAAAGAGATTTAACCACAAACAAGCTCAAGATTTTCTTCTAGACTAGTGCCTTGGGTTAATGGAGTCAATTTGAAGTGAAACTAATGGCTTGGAGACATTCAAACCTAAGGATAATAGGACTTAGTCTAATGGTGCTGCTATGGCAGGGCCACTAGAACCAAACCCTAAGAAGAAAAGACTTAAAAAGGTGTAGCTAAAGCTAGGCCTAAGGCTTCCTCTTCTTTCCTTATGACTTCTTTGGCAAAATGGCTAGTTTATAAGCACAAACCTATGGCTGAAAAGTGTTGCTTAGATACAAGGCTTTTCAAAACACTAGAAGTAAACCCTAGGTGTAAACTAAATTAGGCCTAGGACGCCTTCTTTCTTCAATTTGTGCTCAAAACTAACTCAAGAAAAGAGATGGCTAGTGTAGCTATGGCTAGGCTAAAACCTTCTCTCATCAAATGGCTATAAGCTTCTACCATGGGGACATGAAGCCACAACCTACTTGTGTGTTGGCTCCCTAAGGTTTAAAGATTAAGCAAATAATGACAATGTATTCAAGATATTTAATCCACAACCATTCATTCAAGAAGTTTTGAAGAGAAAACACTTACAAATTCATGAAGAAGCATTAATCACACCCTAGTTGTAAACCTTCCAATGATAGATAGCACCACATGCCAAAGAATAATCCTCCAAGA
>ML814530.1:55271-67936 GCA_009831015.1 Picea engelmannii | reverse complement strand
AGGTCATCCTAATGGCCAGACTAGGGGAATGGGATGGATGAGCGGGATATAAGATGGAAAAGTGATAAGATGGTGGGAGCGAACGATGGCTCTGCAAACCCCCCTTGGTGGCTAACCAAGACCCATGAATACCGGCTTGCTAATTTGCCCCATCAATCACCCCAACAATGGTCAAGAGGGTTAGTGTAAGATCCAAGCAGTCATCTGAAATGAAAGGAACCTAATGCATACATAAGAAGGTTATAATGATCAAATATGACACATACCATGATACCTCGGACCAATTACCTCATGGAGCAAGAGTCCTCTTCGATGCAAGGCCAGCGCGGTAGTGATGGAAGCTGGTACTGCTGACAGGACAAAGCTGGCTGAGAAGAAAGATGGGCCCTCCAGGGCCATGCTCAAGTCGCTCCTGCTCTCGGTACTCCATGTCTAGGACCATGTGGGCCTCGAGACATGATCTCCTAGTTATCCCTAGATATCGGGGATAACAGGCTATATGGACTATTCTTCCTAAGCATAGAAGAATAATTGTCCCTGATTTTTTAGTGTGGACCATTCACCTAACTGGGACATTCCTCTGATACTAATAATAGTGCAACCTAGAGAGAATGACTCTGCCCTAGCGAATGTCTGTCCCTGATTGATGAACCTAGAACATTCACCTAAATGGGCCATTCCTCTGGCACTAATCACAGTGAAACCTGGAGAGAATGAGTCTTCCCTAGGGAATGACTGCCCGAACCATTTCCTAATGGAAATTACTATCCTGCACCAACCTCCAAAATAGATCATTCTTCGAAACTGCTCACAACTATGAACTTTGAAAGAATGATTGCATTCTACTTGACCACTACTCAGAGTGACTACCAATAATAATGACTATCTTAGACCATTCCCCCACACTAGCCACAAGGGGAATTGTTTTCTATGGTACATCAACAATCTATCGAACCATTTTCATTACGAAAATGACTGTCAGATATGGACCATTTTCCGAACTAGAAAATGCTCGTTTGTCAGAAATCTCGAACCACTTTCCGAAATGGAAAGGAACTGCCCAACCTGGACCATTTTCCAAAATGGAAAACGATTGCCCAAGAATCAATAACATATCAACGCTCCCTCCCAACCTGGGGAGCCATCTCTTCCCTTTCATCTAAGGGAGTTATCTCCACAAGCCCCATCTTGTCCCTTAAGTATGAAAACTTTATTCGAGACAAAGGATTTGTCAAAATATCTACTACTTGCTCATCTATGGAGATATACTGGAGTTTCACTTCTCCTTCCTAGACTTTATCATGAATAAAGTAGTATTTGATCTCAATATGTTTCGACTGGTCATGAAAAAATGGTTGTTCTGATAGCCTCATACAACTTTGATTGTCACAGTATATTATGGTTGAATCTGGTACCTGATCAAATAATCCAGAAATCATCTTCCTCATCCATACTGCTTCAGTACATGTCTCACTATTGAGTGTGTCAGACTCATGTTTCTTGTCAGCCCATGATATCATAACATAGCCCAAACTGAAACACATCCCTGAAGTACTCCTTTTGTCTTCTGCATTCCCTGCCCAATCTGAATCTATGAATCCATGAAGTTGTTTATCACTGGATTAGGTGTATCTTAAAACATAGTTTATCATCTCACAAATATTTATTAGAACATGCTTTGCAACTATCCAGTGCTCATGTCAGGGTTCCACCTAGAACTGGCTTAAAGTGTTTACAGCAAAGCAAATATCTAGTTGAGTATTCACTAGATATATTAATGACCCAATCAATTGTTGATATGGGGACGGGTCTATTGGATCAGAATATGAGTCTCTTATTTTTCTTATATCTGTGGTCATAGGAGTGGCCATGGATTTTCAATCCATCATTCCAAATTTCTAAATAATCTTCACTGCATACTTTCCTTTTCCAAGGAAAATTTCACCATGCTTCTCCCATACTTTTAGTCCCAAGTAATAGTGCATGAGACAAAGATCTTTCATATCAAACTAAGAAGATAATTCATTCTTACACTGGTTGATGAGAGATTCTTCACCTATCAAGAATAAATCATTGACATAAAATGGTAGAATCACAGGTGCATTGTTCACAACCTTGTGGTAGAGATTTGGATCTCCATGACTCTTAGAGAAACCAAGTCTTATTAAGTAACTGTCAATTCTGGCATACCAAGCTCTTGGAGCTTGCTTGAGTCCATACAAGGTTTTCTTTAATCTGTGAACATGAGTGTCTTTGGGATGTACCTCAAAGCCTTGAGTTTGTTCAATGTACACTTCTTCTTCAATTGCTCCATTGAGAAAAGTTGTCTTTACAGCCATCTGATGTAGAATCCATCCCATGGAAGCAACAAGTGATATAATGGCTCTAATAGAAGTATATCTGGAAACAAGAGCAAAGGTTGCATCATAATCTTCTTCCTCCTTCTGGGAGAACCCTCTCGTTACAAACCTTTCCTTGTATTTTTCCATGCTTCTGTCTACTGCGTGTTTGATATTATAGACCCATTTTGAAGTTACCATTGATTTTTCCTTGGGTCTAGGCACGATTTCCCACACATCATTTTTCATGATGGACTGGTATTCTTCTATAATGGCTTATTTCCACTATTTCTTTTGAACTGCTTCTTCAAATGTGATGGGTTCTTCATTTATAAGTTTTGTCATAAATGTTGCATAGCTAGAGAATATTTTGGGCTTCTTGCTTTCTATGAAAGTGCCACTTGGAGATTTGAGTATTTATGCTTCTTGTAGAGTAGCTTCAAGCCAAGATGGACATTTTATATTTTTTGGTACAATGACCGACTCAATAGGTTCGCATGGTTGCATCGAAAGATCAATTTGTTTTGGTTCTTCATTCTGACTTTCTGGAAGACATGTACTTTCTTCTCTAGGCTCTTCATATTCTTCTTCCATCGATTCTTCTATAGATTTCTTGAAAGCCATATTATCATTGAAGGTTATGTCTTTGTTGAATTCAATCTTACGTTGTTCTGGAATATAGATTATGTAGGATTTGGAGGATTCACTATATCCAACAAATATGCCCTTCTTTCCTAAGCGTTCTAGTTTCTTCCTTTTATCCTTGGGGATATGAATGTAAACAGGGCACCCACAGATTCTTAAGTATTCCACATTAGGTTTATTTCCTAAGAAGGATTCTTCTGGAGTCATATCCTTCAATATGAGGTGGGGACTTCTGTTCTGAACATATATTGTTGTCATGGCTACTTCTTCCCATAAATATATGGATAAACCTTGATCATTCATTAGTTCCTTCACATTTTCTTCAATGTATCTATTCTCCCTTTCTACTACACCATTTTTTTGAGGATTATGAGGAATAGTTAGCTCCCTCCTAATCCTTGTTGATTTGCAAAAGGCAATGAATTCCTTGGATGTGTATTCTCGTCCATTATCTTTTCTCAAAGTCTTGATTTTATTGCTTGTGAGGTTTAATATTTTGCTTTGAATTCTTGAAACTTGTTGAAAACTTCATCCTTTGTCTTCAAGAGATATAACCAAGTCTTTCTTGAGTAATCATCTATGAAGGTTGCGTAATAAAGAGAACCTCCTAGAGATTTGACTAGCATTGGACCACAAACATCTGAATGTATTAGATCTAGGATTTCCTTAGATCTATTATTGCTACTTGAGAATGGCTTCTTGACATTTTTACCAAGTGCAGATCCTCCGCAAATTCCTTCATGTGTAGATTGTAGTTATGTTATTCCTTCAACCATTTTCTTGAGGAAAGGTAATGCTTGATAGTTAAGATGAGCATACCTTCTATGCCAAAGTTCACTGGGATTGACTTCATCATGTACAAGATCTTCATCATTATGTTTTGGTAGTTTGTATAATCTTCTTTCACGAGTTCCAATAACTCTAGCATTCTCTATGTCGGAGTCCCTAGACCAAGATAGTACTTCACCATCTACAAAGGTTATTCTATTTCCTTTGTATTCTAGGAAATATATAGATACAAGATTCTTTTCTAAACCAGATACATATAAGACATTACTCAAATGAACATTGTTACCTGCTTCCAATTTGATGGAGGCTTGACCAATTCCTTTAATTGGATAGGTGTTCTTGTCTCCAAGTTCTACTTTGTGAGATTGGAGAGTTTGACCTGGTTTCCTATCATATGCCTAGAAGCTCCATTGTCAATTATCCACATGTCATCTTCAAGAGTTCTTGTACGAGTTGAATAGTGTATATGATCTACCTTTTCATTCATGATTTTTGTTGACTAATAGCTAGTCAAACTTTGACTTTGATTGGTCAAGTGTTGACTTTGACCCAAAATTTCAACCTTGACGTTTTTGCCTTATGAAAGTGTCAATAGGTGCACTGGACTAAGGAACACTAGAATATCCTCTACTTGAGTAAAGTGTTCCATCATAAGTTGTTGGGCAAGAGGTTTTAGGGTTTGCAGCTGCACCTACTAGTAACCCTGGCGACAATGCTTCAGTAACTGCACCTGCTAGAAACCCTAGCGACAGTTCCTTAATGAGATTGATAATATTATGTCTTAGCTTCCTTCCATTGGTTAGACTGACTGAAGGAGGTTTGGGCCCATAACCTGTTATAAAAATGGGTGTGCTCGTTTCACCATAGACAATATAACAATATTGTCACCCAACCATAGGCACAAAGGCCACCCTCGAGCACCTTAACCTTGATAGACAGAATAATTCTAGTAGCAGATCAATATCCAACCAAGGCTAGCACACCAAGCAAGGATAACCAAAGACCAAGCAGAAATTCCAAACCAATAACCCAAGGCAAAGTCACTATTGCAGTAGTTCTAGTTCTCCTTCACTCATGCACACTTCTTATCCTTATGCAGTCATGAGTGAGTGAGTGACAAATGAGATCTAACTCCCTTTATTTATACTGCTCCATCTTAACTGACTGGTCTGACTTCTCTTCCTGGGGGAAAATAACTCAATATTAATTTATTCTATTAGGTCGACTTGTCTTCTAGGGTTATTATCCAAAGATTTAGGGTTTCTCTTGCTTCCCAAAATATTCTAGTCTCGTCAAAGGTTACATGTGGAGGTTAATGCCTCCTGTAGCTACCATAATATCAACATTATCTTCATTTATCTTTATACAACACTTGCTTCCAAATACTTTGAATTATTTGATTGTAGTTGGTCTACCTTTCAATAATTCATAAGGTGTCTTGTTGTTGTTCACTCTAATTTGTTCTCTATTCAAAATGTAGACTGTTGTGTTGACTACTTCTCTCCAAAAGGTGTTTGGTAGTTTGGATTCATTCAGCATTGTTCTGGCGATTTCTTGTACAATTATGTTCTTTCTTTCTACAACTCCATTTTGATGTGGATTCCTTGCTACTGAAAAATGTCTCTTGATTCCATGATTCTCATAGAATTCATCAAATTAATAAGATGTAAACTTGACTCCTCTGTCTAATCTTAAGCACTTGATTTTTAAATCAGTCTCATTTTCAACTAGGGCTTTGAAAGCCTTAAACTTCTCAAATGCTTCATATTTTTATTTAACAAATGTAACCCATGTCATTCTTGTGTAATCATCAATAAGTAGCCTAAAATAACTCTCACCTTTTAAAGTTTGTGTTTTGTTGGTCGTAGAGGTCTCTGTGTACAAGCTTCAATGGCTTTGATGTTGAGTACTCCTTTATTTTGAAACTAACTCTCGTGTGTTTCCCATGCTGGCATGGCTTGCAAATATTTTCCATAGGTTTTGAGATCCTTGGCATATCTCTTATTGCTTGTGTCTTGCTAAGTTTTAATAGATTGTCAAATTTTATATGACCCATCCTTCTATGTCATAACCAACTTTCCACCACTTGTCCCATACAATATTTTTCTCCTTTGAATTCATTGAAAATGTATACATTGCTCAAGGTTTTGTTTTCATTTTCCACTAATCTTCCTGAAACTACTTTCCTTACCTCACATTCTTTATAATGAAATGTAAGGTTGTAACCTTTATCACACATTTGAATGACACTTAGAATATCCTGTTTTAACCCTTCAACATACAAAACATTATGTGTTTTAGTATTTCCATTATCAAGACTACCAATACCTTTTCCAACTATCCTTGCAGAAACATTATCCCCTAAGGTAAAGTTGCCTCCTTTTTCTTCCTTTAGGGAGAGAAATTTGTTTTGATTCCCTGTCATATGTTTTGAACATCCACTATCAATGTATCATTGGCTTCCTTTGTCTTGAGCATACATTGCAAGTCCACATTCTTCCTTCTTTGGTTCTTCTTGCTTTTTTTTCCACACCATTGTGTATTCTTCTCTATTCTTGGTAAGAACATCTTCTTCCTTGTTTTGTTTAGGAGAATTTACCATGTTTCTTCTATGGTCACGTGCTATGTGCCCATAGTTATTTCACTTATAACATTCGATATTGTAATCAAGTAGGGGAGAAAATAAAGTGGAGTTTCTATCAACTAACCCATGATAACTTATGGTTTTTCTACTCACATAATCATTCTTTGAGGTTTTATAAGAACCTCTATTTCTATCCCTCACATGATCACTTCTTGCATAAGCTCTAAAATATGTTGCTTTATGAACAAAATTATTGCAAAAAAACAATAGCCAAGAAAGAGATTTTGGTACCGGGTTGTGAAAAGTCTCCTTGGTGGAACGACTCTTCTGAACTCATTCTTGTGAGAAGAATCAAATTTATGCTAGTCATCATTTCCTTTCTTGATGCTGACTTCATTGTTGATGGAGCCTTTGAAAATATTGGCATAGCTTTTAGGATTTTCTTCATTTTCCTTTTCTTATGGCTTTGTGACCTTAGTGCTTGCATCTCCCTCGGGGGTCTTTTGTTTTTCTTCGTAGCCAAGACTTGTATTGATGAATGGTGACGTTTGGAAACCAAGAATATTATCTAATATTTTAGTACTCTTTCCAAAATTCAAACTTCTATTCAATTGATCAATTGTTTTCTCTAGTTCATTTCTTAAGGAAACTATTTCAACTTATAGCTTCTCACAATTTTCTTCCTTTTATTTCAGCTAGATTCTCACCACTTCTTCTATCCTTTTTTCCTCTTCTAGTTGAGTCTTCAGGATGATAAATATTTTTTTTGTTTCATCAATATCATGATCCTTCTTTTAATATATTTTCAATTGCTCTTTTTTCTTTTTATTCTTTCCCATGAGCCTGTCTATTTCTTCTAAGGCATTAACGAGTTCTACTTCAAGATTTACTTCCCCATCAATATCTTCTTCTTCTTAATCTGGTTTTTCTTTTTGATTGTCTTCATTTTCTTTATCATTAGATTTTGTATGCATGGCTATGAAGAGGAATTCTTATTTGTCAATATCATAAACATATCCATCACTTTATTCAAACGAGATACTGTCCTCTCTAGAGTAAAAACTCTTCTTCTTAGTATATTTTCCTCTTTTGTGTCTATAAGTTTGATTTTATTGTTATGTTATTCTTTATCATTACTTCCCTCATCATCATTGTCTTCTCTTTTTGCATATGTAAATTTAGCAGAAAAATTGCCTACTCTACCACAATTAAAACATTTGAAGGGTAGCTTACCTATGTATCTGCCAGATTCTCTTTTTAGCTTTCTCACAAATTGTGATTCTTCTATATTTGATTCATGGCTAGAAAAATCACATAATTTGTGTCCTTGTGTCTTCTTTGATTCTTTGAAATTTGTTTTCTTATGTGTTGGATTTTTTTTTCTACCATCATTTCATATGCAGTGAGAATCCCATGCAGCTCATCCATCGTCATTTTCTCCAGATCCTTCATTTATTCAATGTCAATGACCTCTGGCATAAAATATTAAGGGGAGAGACCTTAGCACCTTTTGCAAAATCACTGGTTCCTCAACCTTCTCTCCAAGTCCTATGATCATGTTAACAATTTCATCCACTCGAAATAAATAAGCTACAACATTTTCTTCGCCTTTCCTTTTCAAACTCTCAAACTATCTTCTATGAGTTTGGAGCTTTTCCTTCTTCACCTCATCATCACCTTCATAGATGTTTTGGAGTTTGTCCTAAATATATTTTTCCAATCCACAATGCATCACCTTGACAAGTTCTGATTCAGATAGACCACACAAGATAACATTCATGGATTTTGCATTATATTCAATAGAATTCTTCCCGACATTGTCTATTGGTGGAGTTTTTGGGGTTGTATACCTAGCCGTGATTGATTTCCAAATATCAAAACTAAGAGCCATTATTATACTCCACAATGCATATTTTGTTCGTTCAAACAATGGATCGATGTTTGTGGAGAAACCTTCTTGACTAGCCATGTGTGCTCATGAGATCTACCTTCCAACAGTTAGAATATTTCTAAAGGAACCTGTTATCACTCCAGGGAACTCTTCTAGGTTGAGCTCGAAGATGCCTAGTAACTTAACTAATTCTCTCAATGATTAACTCAATGATGGGTATGGGGTTGGATCAAGATGAATATCTACTAACTGGACCATTTATTGAAGACTGTCTAGTGATATTCAAACAGTATAAGGCTCTCAAGAGATGAAATCAGACAAGTTGTTTATCAAATAGAACATAAGCTAATCACCTAACCAAATCACACATATATAAAATAATAAGTATGATGGGTCCAGAAACTAGGATAACTACTTATGATTCTTTGCTTAGCAATCAAATAGTGAGATGAAAGTCACCTAAGGATCATATAAGCATAGACAGAGAATAACATTCACTCATAAGTATAGACAGATAGGAAAGAAGAGATCTGATCACATCAATGAAAGAAGCTTATAGCCTTGAATATATTTAAGAATAAGTCTCTATTGCAGTAGCAACATAATGAATCCAAAATCGAACCTTCAGCCTCAAGGACTGAATTCCCCCCCCCCTTTGTTACATCAATAGTCTATGGATTTATATCCTTTACATGAGAAATCTAGATCCTGAAAAGTAGGATCAAATTTACTTAAAATAGTTAGTCAAAAACGGTCACAAAAGAATAGGAAGAGATTCTAAAAACTAGGTCAACTCCTTATCTTTTATGATCTTTATCTCCTTCAAAATATTTTCCAAGTGTAGAAAACCTTCCAAGGCTTTTGAATATCCATAGAAAACCAAATGGGTCGAATTTGCCATTTTTAGCCAAAAACTGTTTTCTATGCCCAAAAAATAGGTGGTTATTTCCATTTTGCCAACATCTAAAACACCTCATACATCAAGAAAAAACCTTAAATCTGGTGTATTTAATTATCATGCATCTTAAGAAACCATTCTCGAGATGTTTGGCTGAGAAAAAGTTAGATCTGGGCAAAAATGTGACCTCTCTTCCATGTCTGTGCTTTTGGTGGCTAATGAATAGTTGAAATGTTCGCCTAAGCCACCAAAAATTCCGAAAATATTCCTATCAAATATTCACCCATATCTCTCAAATAAAAATAGAGTTTGGAAAAATGAGAGAGGTTTTTGTAGATCGGTTTGTTGTGAGAAAAAAACTCTCTCAGTTATTTGAGATTCGTTTTTATTTGCTCGTGATCTTCATTTCAAAAACATGTGTCAAACAGGTAAATTCTGAGATCTGAAAATTAGAGCTCAGACATGAATTTGATTCTCCCAATCTATGACACCTATATTAAAATTGAGAGAGGTTATTGGTATTTGACATGTTATGCACAAAAACCTCCAACCGTTTCTCAAAATGATCTTCCAATTGCTCAAAATCATCATTTGAAAATGATGGCTCAACCCAGTAAAAACACATAATTTTTGTGCTTTCAGTGGCTAGGAGAGCCCCAAATTTCGCGTTTAAGCTGCCGAAAGCTAGGTTTTCTATGGCTTAGAATCCCTTTTGGAAAATTTCTTAGCCACCGAAACCTAAGTTTTGATTTTTTTGAAGAAAAAATGAAATCTAATGTTTTTCAAACTTTATTACAGACATAAGGCTCTCAAAAATGAACCTTAAAAAATTTAGAAAAGTATTTTTCAATGACCTCTTATCACCTAAAATTAACAAATTTGACTGTCATTTGAGGAGATAAAAAAACCCACTATGATACCAATTGTTGAAATTATGATTAAACTAAGAGGGAGATGAATCAATATAAGATACTTTTTACTTTAAATGAGAATTCATCAATCATTCATTAACTTTAAAACAATAAATGTTGTAAACTCAAATCACAGTACAAAGAGTTTAACATGGAAACCCTTGTGGGAGAAAACCACAAAAACTTATCTTTATAAATGTATGTAGGCACCAACCTACTGTTACAAATCTTGTAGGAACCAACCTACTAGAGACACCAACGTTCTCATAAATATATTGTGTAGGCACCAACCTAATGGAGACACCAAACTCCTCAGCTGAGCACCAACTCGGTAAGACCTGTATTGGCACCAACCTACGATCTTCATACACATAGTAATTTTTACTTCACCTGTATTCTTCATACTTCATGTATTTCATAGGATCATCGTACCCTTAAATTTCATGCTTCAACACCTCTCTTTGATTCATACCCTAGACATAGATTCAATCCCTAGTCAAATTTAAATTTCATTCCCTAGAGAACTAGGTGAAAATACTTGTATTTTATGCATGTATTCTTCCCCTACCACAGATTTACCCACTGAATGACAGATCACTATGCTATTCATATATGTTGGAATACATCTCTTAACTAAAATTTTTTTTTCTAAAAATCTTGGCTCAGGAAATTGCTTTGATACCACTTGTCACGTTCTTAATTATAAAAATAGAAGATTTAGAGTATAAATAACACAGTATACCATGATTTAGAGCTGAAATGAAAAATTATAACAACAATAGGTAATTGTAGAAGAACCATAATACCACAATAACAATATTCACTTTCCTCTTTGAGGGGCACACCTCTAGATAAGTAGAGATCCAATTACAATATGCTTCACAAGGCATCTCATTACATTGCTTCTACTTCTTTATATAGTTTCTATCTAACCTCTTAG
The DNA here is from genome assembly GCA_009831015.1 of Picea engelmannii. NCBI lineage: Eukaryota > Viridiplantae > Streptophyta > Pinopsida > Pinales > Pinaceae > Picea > Picea engelmannii. The sequence goes on along the minus strand of ML814530.1, from coordinate 56,939 downwards.
GAATGTTTTAGTATGCAAAACCTTCTAGTAACCCTTCTTACAATTGTTTCTTTCACACTATATCTACTACATGGACCTTATTTAATAAAGATGGCCTCAATACATTGCAACCTATCTACTTAAGGGGGTTAGAGTAGGAACCTAATAGGGTGTATGCCTATAAATATTACGTTGAAAGTCCACAGTAACCAAATCAGTCGTATTGTGTGCTTAAGAAAAAATGAAATTGAAAATCCACATGATCCATCCTGTTTCAAAGATGTTTAAAATGCAAGGCACAATCCATCGTGTTTCTAATACGTTTAAAATGCAATACTTTTGAGTTTGAATTAGTTTCATGTGAGGTGTCACCTAATTCAAAATTATTTTCACCTTCTTTGGTTCTATGCAAAACTTGTCTTTGGACATAAAAAACACAACATACACCAACTCTTCCTTAAATAATTCAAAATTCTTCAAGTTAAAGTGTAAATGGTCATTTTTTATTACTTCAAACACTAGTGTTAGAGGTTCGAAATATTGTGATATTCTCTTACCAATGCATAGTTGCAATAACTATGTCATCATTGGTATGAATGTGTTGGACACACTGGTCAATGCAATGACATAAATAACCACTTATATGATTCATCCTTTCTTTTGAATGGACTCTTATGTTTGTCACCCTCGTTAATCCAAATATGGTAATAACCATTTTTCACATCAATCTTTGTGGCATATCTAGCACCACTCAAAATATCCATCAGAACATCCATATTTGACAATGGGAACCTATATTTGATTATGATCTTCTTTAGTTCTCTAGATGTTGTGATCACAATGTTGATTTTTCTAATTCTCAAATCTTGATAATTATTGCCTTATGATTTCAAAAACAAGATTCACTTGCATACCATAGTTATCATAGAATAACTATACACTGAAAATATCAACTATAACAATGAAGCGGAAATAACAATATCTAGAAATATTAACCATGCACAGTAGACACAAGAACACAAGAGTTTATCCTGGGAAACCCAACCTTGGGAGAACAACCAGTGACCTTTCTTAAGAAGAATTCAGTCCAAGATATTACCAGTACATCACCATCACCAGATCAAAATACCATATAGAGAAATTCCTCCCCAATTCTAGTGCCTCAATAATATGACCAAGAATAACCAAGAGAAAGATCTTCTAAGCCTAGCGCCTCTCCAAGATAGTGCATAATTAAGTAGACCAACAACCATTGTTAGAAAAATAGGATCACGAAACAATAAAATAAAACAAAGAAGATATGCAATACAACATATACACAGATATGCGTAGTTCACCCAGTGTGGGTTACGTCCACCAGAGAAATTGCCAAGTCCTTTCTTTTTGTTATCCAATAAAATGACGGGATACAACCTATAACTCAACCGATGTAACTTCCTCTCCTTCCTCTTTCAGTCTCCTCTCTCATAATACAATAATCACACACACATACACAAACGCAATACAATTCCCTCATAAAAGAGGGTTTCCTTCTAGGGAAAAAAAACCATAAAATAACTTCTACCATTAGATCTGCAAACTTATAATGAACGGTCCAGATTGAATACAAAATTAAAATATTTTTCAAGGCAATTTTTCCCAATAATTTGCTTTGGGGGCACTGCCCCTGAATCCCTCACCAGGGTGGGG
>ML814530.1:39929-55261 GCA_009831015.1 Picea engelmannii | reverse complement strand
GGGGGGGGGGGGGGAATCCCCCCCATACACCCCCCCGTTAGGGAATGGGGTCCAAGCATGCTTGAAACAAACCTCTAAATTAGGAAGATAATTAGGATCCACAACCAACAATCTCCAACTTGGAGACTGATCATAACAACTCCATTGTTGTTGTACTTGCTGGACTATACTCCACCTTGGACCTGGAAAATTTCTCATCTTCATCTTCATGCTTAAAGGCCAACTGAAATTGAGCAGGAACTCAGTTTCTCCATGGTTACTCCCTTTGTTAACATGTCTGCAGGACTTTGACTACTATGTATCTTTTCCAACTTCAAATGTCCATCTTCCAAGATGGATCGTATGAAATGGTACCTGAGGTATATGCTTAGTATTTGAACGGAAGGTTGAGTTATTTGCAAGATGAATGACACTCTCGCTGTCACGGTACAACCTACTATTCTCCAACTTCTTTCCCAATTCCTCCATAAACCTCTGTAACCAAATCATTTCTTTACTAGCCTTTATAGTAGCAACATACTCTGCTTTTGTTATTGAAAGTGCAACAACCTTTTACAGTTTCAAAATCCAAATTATTGATGTTCCACCTATAGTAAAAAAATATTATGTGGTGATCCTCCTGCTATCTTTATCACCTGCCATATCTGAATCAACATATCCCTATAGAACAATGTCTAAATCTCCAAAACATAATGCATGAGTAGCAATACCTTTCAAATACCCAAGAATCCACTTTACTGCCTCCCAATGTTCTTTACCCAGATTTTTCATATACCTGCTCACAACTCCCACTGCATGTGCAATATCTGGTCTTGTGCAAGCCATAACATACATCAAGCTACCAATTGTTGATTAATAAGGGACCCTGGACATGTATTCTAGCTCCTCATGTGCCCTGGGACACATTTCCTTGATTAATTTGAAATGGTTGGCCAAAGGTGTACCATTTTGGCCAAAGGTGTACCCTTCTTGGCTTGGATTAATATAATGCATTGGTTTTGGGTTTCGATTAGCTCTGTTCATTATTCGAAATGATTCTTTCATAGTTTGATTATCAAAAATGGTTATGTTATGGATCTTGTACAATAGATTCTTTCTGCTAAAATCAAATATGGTTATGATTTGGTTATGCGATTTGATCGTGCCCAGTTTAGCAATTGATTGGTTTTCATTAGGTTTGATTTGTTTTGAACAATTATGTTGGTTTGAATTAATGTGATCAATGGGGTTTGTTTTCGTTTTGATTTTGATTGCATCTGACCTGTATAGGAGATTTTTGTGCTAAAATCAGAGCACGACTATGTTGATTTGGTATGATTTTGTTGTGGTTGGATTCTATTGGCTCTGATTTAGTTCTTATGGTTTGATTTTGGAACGATTTCGTGGGTTTGAATTGGTATGATCCTCTATATGTGTTATGCGTCATTATTAGTGATTGGGTTGATAAATACGATGTAATCTAATAAACTCAAAACAACACTATTGACTTCAATTAGCCACGAACGGCTCTGTTTTGTATTGAATCAATTTTCTCATTTGAATTTGGATTACATTCGACCTGTGTTGAAGATCTATTTGCTAAAAATCGTGTGGCTATACTAATTGATATGATTTTCATAACGATTTTGTCAAACCGTTTCGATTTGTTCCTGTGTGCCACGATCAGCATGATCGTTTGTATTTGTTTAATATACTTTTATCAATCTGAAGAACGATCCTGTTGAGTTCATTTTGGATTTGAAAACGATTTTGTTAATAGAGAAGGCGACATAAACTATTGCGTGGAAAGTCTCTTAGCTAGTTACAGTTTGTGTTGATTTCAATTAGTTTAAGAAAATGATTTCATTCCTGTCGAATTATATGAGAGATTCTATTGACCCGAATTAGGTGATAACGAGTTAAACAGAGTGTATCCATCTCTGTGATCATTTGGTTGAATACGATTTAGTTTGTTCAATTTGCATACAAGTGTCGATTTGAATGATGCTTTTAGCAATCAAATATTTTTCAATAGTTTTAATATAGTTTTTTAAGATTCGAATTGATTTTGAAATGATTATGTGTTCAATTTAGACCAGCTACAGAATCACAAGATTTTGTAGCTAGTCTTAGAGATTAGATTTTTGTCAATTTTATTAATAAAATATCCTCTAATATTGTCTATTCTTGTCCTTGTTCAGGTACATACAAATTACAATGATCAATTTGGGCATGCTGTGACAATATAGAAGATATTTGTGTGATATAGTTTTTATTTTTAAGTTGTTAGTTTGAGTTAGAAATAGAGGCTTGGGATATTTTCCCAGATTTGTGTAAACTGTTTTGATAACTCCCACAAGGATGTTTTACCCTGTGGGAGGTCTTTATATAATTGTCATTTTTTTGTAATAAACTCATCATCCTCACTGTGGGAGAACCAGACTATGGATTTATAATACAGACTGAGATGAAAGTTGATGTCTTGTAACAGCTTTCACTTTCAATATATCAAACTTTTGTTTCAAGTTTTATTCATATCATTTTGCAGTCGATTATAGACTGCTTTAGCTATCGTAATCTATTGCAGGTTGATGTGATTTGATTAATGTGCAATCTACGTCTAATTTCTCTTATTTAAAAATACAACAATTACTTTGTTTCAGTTAATGAATCACAGATTTCTCTTCTTCGTTAATTGAATCATTTTATACAAATCCTTGCACGCAGATTTATCTAAATGTTATGATTTGTAAATCATAAGATTGTTGTAACTTTTATGTCTTGTTTGTTCTGTTATTGATATTCAAAAGAGCATTGTTGCTTACTATCTACAAATGTTGGCAGAGGATTGATGCGGGTTTCCTCCCATCGAATAGCTGAACTGGATTCATTACACAGGACAAATTGGAAAGCGTTATCACGGGTTAGCTTATTAGTGTTATTTAAGTAGTTTAGATATATATATGTATAGCTTAGATTTATAGTTAGAGTTAGTATTTTAGTTGCTTAGCTTAGATAGTTAGTTTTTATTCTATTTCTTTATCATGAAACTATAAAATCAAAAAACAGTTTCGCTGTCTTAGGACAGTTTGCAATCGATTTTTGCAGGTTTTTCTCTAAATCTGTAATCTATAAATATTGTACATTTGTAATTAAGCTTTGATTCAGTTGATAGTTGAATGTTAAATTTCATAGAATTATTATAGTATTAGTTAGTAAATTGTATATATTAATAGTTTAGATTTGTTTATTAGTTTGTTTTAATAGTTATTTTTCATTTAGATTAGTTAATTTAGAGTAGTTTTCTTTTTGTTTTCTTAGGACTTAAATCGGCTAACGGAGCCTCTAAACCCGTCAGGGTGGGTTATCCCAAACGGCTTGGGTTATTTAGACAACCTCGGACCAGATCCACTCTCCCAGTTGATGGACGGTCAATTTCGCCCGTCAACAAATGGCGCTAGAAGGAGGGCCTAAAATTAATTAATGGCACGAGGCGGTCGTAAGACTCCTCCACCACCTAATCTCTCACCTATAGTGACAAGAAGTCATTCGAACGATAGCATCCCCCCCTCAAACAACAACCACATCAAACGACGATCCACGGATCACAGTTGAGCCAGCAACCCCAAATCCTACAGGTGGTGACATACAAGAGATTGTACGCCAATATCTCATAAGAACTCATAATGCCTTAGCCCATTTGAGGCAACCAAATCGACCTTTGGATCAACTTTTAGATTTCTATGATATCAGAGAGCAGCTCGGAGGCACTAACCTCACTGTGAACTCTACAGATCCAATCCTCACTCCTGCTGCAGGGGGATCTGGAGTACCTCCCTCACCACCTCCATCATCTCCTTCCTCTTTTGGAGGAGATTCTTCTGACGAGGGTAGTTCCCCTTCTCAGCCTTCCACAACCACTACACCAATGGAAAACCAGAACAATCCTGCTAGACCTTGGCTTGACTATGATGTCGTAGTTGTACTTGGAGCTCAGCATCCCTTACCTAAACATCCGAAGAAATGGCTTCCCAAGTTTGACCCTGATTCAAAACAGATCGTTGAAGATCACATTAAAAAGTTTATGTTAGCCATAAGACTCTGCAATGTCGAACATGAAGACATAGTCTGTAGGTTGTTCCCCTATACATTCGAGGGCAATGCATCTACATGGTACTTTGCCCAGCAACCCCATACCATCGTGTCTTGGGAAAAGTTTGAGTCATTCTTTTTGGAAAATTTCGGAGACGATAAGCCTCCAGAAGTCCTAGTCATGGATCTTTCTAACTTAAGAATGAACCCTAAAGAGAAATTTAAAGACTTCAATCAAAGATTCTTAACACTTAAAAACCGAATCCCTGCGGATTCCAAGCCTGTCGAGAATCTTATAATAGCGTACTATACTAAAGCCTTGCATCAAAGTATAGCTATTTGGGTTAAACGATCTAAGAAAGCCACGTTGTTAGAAGCCTTCGAGGAGGCAAGCCAGATTGAAAAAGACATATTTAGTCTTAAAGACTCTACTAGCAACGAAACAGAGACTAGTTCTTCTTCCAAAAAGAAGATTGAAATCCTCCCTAGACCTACTCAAAGTAAAGCACAACATGAAAGCTCGGATTTAGAAAACTTAACTAAAGTTGTTCAAAAACTATCAAATCAAGTTATAGACTTGAAAAGGACGACGGAAGAAGCTTCCTCGAGCAAAGGTCCTTACAAACCCCCATTCAGGAAACCTTTTCCCACCAACTGACCTAATTCAAATACTGAAGGTCTTAATCTAGAAATTTTGCAATGCGCCCTTGAAACAATTCTAGAAGCCCAGGATAACTTGATGCCTCCTGAGATTCCTGAGGATGCAGTTGAACAAGAGACAGTTCAAGAAGAAGAGTCTTCTCCAAATATTTTTGGACACTTCTCGAATAGCATCTTCCAAGCTAACTTCAAGACAGTGCATCCCTACAACACTAGGAGTAAGACAACAAGCAAAACCTCTTCCGAAAACACTACGAATTTACCTCCAAAGCAGTCTAAACCGGCTGAGACTAAGCAGAGTCATGTAAACCCCAACTTAGATTATGATGTAGTTGAAGATCTTAAAAAGTTGAGAGCTAACATTTCTGTTTACGAATTATTGAAATTTCCATTTCTGCTACAAAAAATGTTACAGAACATCTCAGAGAACGGCAAAAATGGTAATTCAAGTGGTAACAAGGTTGTGCAAAACAAAGTTCCTCAGAAGACTTCCATTAAAAATAATCCTGATCCTGAAGATAAAGGAAGCCTTCCTATAAATAATGTAAATAATGTAAATAAAGTAGCTTTAGAAACTGCGAGTAAAAAGCCACAAGCTACCACCCTTAGCACTCGTAAAAATGTACCTCCATTTTTGTTAACATTTGAAATCTTTAATAGAAACGTGCACAATTGTATGGTAGACTCAGGAGCATCATCCAACGTGATGCCATGGTCTGTATGCCAAAAGATTAACCCCGAAGTCGAACCATCCACCTTGAAAATCATACAACTTGATCGGACCAATGTTAAAGCTATAGGCGAACTAAATAATGTGCTTATAAGATTATCGTCTAAACCCAAGGTTCATCAAGTCATTGATATTATTGTTGTGGATATTCCAGAAGTGTATGGTCTGTTTTTAAGCAGGGACTGGTCGGAGCAGCTACACGGTTATTTCGCGACAGATTGGTCTCACCTCTGGCTTCCAGAGAACGACAAGCCCAACAAGATCAAGATAAATAGTGAACGCTACCTTAAGCTCACGGTCACAGATCTGAACGATCCCAACGGACCATTTACACCTTCTGCTGATTCACCAGAAGTACAAGGGATGGATACCTTTTTCGGCAATTTCATGGCTGAGGCTTCAGCTATCACCAATCTAGAACAGGAGTCCGAGATTGTAGCATATGTGCAGCCAACAATTCCTACACAACGATCTCATGTACCCGATGAAAATCAAATTTGGTCTCTTTATTTCGACGAGTCAAAGTCCAAAGAAGGAGTTGGCGCAGGCTGCGTCATTATCGATCTGGCAGGTAACAAAACATTGATTGCATGTAGGTTAGAATTTGAATGTACTAATAACACTGCAGAATATGAGGCTTTACTGCAAGGTCTCAGAAAATCTTTGGATATGAACATTCAAAACTTGACTGTCTTTGGCGATTCCGAAATCATGGTTAGACAGGTAAGAGATTCTATCCACTGTCTGTCTCCGCATCTCAAAAGATACCAATCCGAGGTATGGAACTTAATGAATAAATTTGTTGCTTTCAATATAAATTCGATTCCTAGATTGAATAACTTTGAAGAAGATCTATTAGCTAACGTAGCTTCTAAACTCTTTCCTGCAGAAGGCTTATCCTCGGACGCATTCTCAGTTGAACTGTTGTTCAGACCATCAGTTCCCGACAACATCACGAACTGGAGAGTCTTCGACGATGATCAACAGATTATTAGCTTCCTGCATATGGAAGAAACTTTTCAAGGCGTGGTGATAGACGAATGCATTCACGATGACAATTTGCGCCATTTCACGGTAATACCAGATCTGAGAACTCCTGAATCTTCATCGAACTTGGTAAACTTGATCCCTAAATCTGTAGTTAGATTAGAGAAGTTTTATGATCTTCAATATAAATTTAAAAAGTCAGTCAATTGTAAAACCAATAGTTCCTCATTATCATACGAAAAAGTAAACTTAGGAACTAATGACAATCCGCGGTGCATTAATCTAGGGGTAGGATGTTCTAAATAAGAAAAAACTGCATTTATTAAATTGTTCAAAGAATTTAAAGATGTCTTTGCATGGACGTATGATGACCTTAAAACTTTCGACCCCAACATCATACAACATGTCATTCCAAACCTTGCCCTTCCAACAGAAATTGAGAAAAATGCACCCTAAGCTTGAACCGACCGTTAAAAAAGAATTGAATAAGCTCCTAAATGCTAAGATAATTTTTCCTGTTAGGCACACTCAATGGTTTTCTAACCTTGTCCCTGTCTGGAAGAAAAGTGGGGAAATCCGACTATGCGTTGATTTCTGAAACCTTAACAGAGCGTCTGATAAAGACAACTATCCTGTCCCACCCATGGAACAGATCCTTCAACAGGTATCTGGTTCTGAGAGGCTATCCTTGCTGGATGGTTTCTTAGGGTACAACCAAGTCCTGATGTCTCCTCCAGACCAACTTAAAACTACCTTCCGTACTTTGCGGGGCACCTATGCTTATCGAAAAATGCCCTTTGGATTGATTAATGCCGGTGCCACTTTCCAGAGAGCAATGGACATTGCTTTTCAAGGCCTAATCAATCAGTCTGTTGTAGTTTACTTAGATGATGTTACCGTATTCTCTAAAAACAAAACCGATCATCTAGCTCACTTACGAGTCGTTCTACAGCGATGTCGCAAATACGACATTTCCTTGAATCCTAAAAAATCCATCTTTGCAGTAGAACAGGGTAAACTCTTGGGATTTATTGTGTCAAGTGAAGGGATGATTATCGACCCCAAAAGGACTCAAGTCATCGTGAAACTTCCCCCTCCTACATCCAAAAAGTCTATGCAGTCTTTCTTAGGCCAGATTAACTTTGTGAGGAGATTCGTCCCCAGTTTCTCCGAAATGGTCAGGCCTTTATAGAATTTAATTAAGAAAGACACCCAATATCACTGGGGACCCCTAGAAAATCAAGCTTTTAATGCAATAAATAAGGCCATAATAGACGCTCCTTCTCTCATGAGCCTCGAATTTTCTCAAGACTTCACACTCTATACTTTTGCTTCTGATCGTTCCTATGCCGTCGTCCTAACTCAAAAGAATGTCGAGAACAACGAAGTACCCATCGCCTTTATGAGCTCCGCTTTCAAAGGCGTTGAGCTTACTTACCCAGCAGTAGATCAACAAGGCTACACTGTTTTCAAATCAGTCAAGCATTTTCGATCTTATCTTTTGAAATCAAGGATGAAAGTTATTGTCCCTTATCCAGCCGTCAGGAACCTGTTAGTGCAGAAGGAACTAGGTGAAAAGAGGGCTAACTGGGTCACCTCCTTGTAGGAGTACGACATAGAAATTACCCCAGCTCAAATAGTGAAAGGCCAAGGGTTATGCAAGTTAGTTGATGATTCAGCAGCAGGACAGCAAGAAGAAAGCGATACGTCAAACCTAGGACAACACGATCAAAATGCAATCTGTTGTGCACAAAACTTTGTCAGTCCTTGGTATGACGATATAAGATTCTGTCTTGAACATGGGTCATCCCCCCGTCACTTGGATTCCACTAAAAGAAGAGCGTTGAGATTAAAGTCTGCCTCCTTTCATTTGGTTAATGGTATCATGTTTCATCAAATTTTTGATGGTGTGCTAATGTGTTGTCTTGAGAAAGACGAAGCAGAAAAAGTCTTGCTAGAGTTGCATGTAGGAGAAGTTGGCGGTCATTTTGGTGGTGACACCACTACCCATAAGGTTTTAAGAGCCGGTTATTACCGGCCCACGCTTTCTAGAGACGCCCATGCTTTGTGTCGTAAGTGTATTATTTTTCAGAAGGCATCAGGGCGGTTACAAAAACCAACCTTTCCTTTACATCCCGTCTCAGTAGATTCTCCTTTTCAGCAGTGGGGCCTTGATATCATAGGTCCGATCAACCCCCCATCCTCACAACAGTATAAGTTCATCATAACAGCCACAGATTACTTTACCCGATGGTTTGAAGCTGCCGCGTTAAGAACTGTCAACACCAGTCAGGTAATTGCCTTTCTAAACTCGAATATTATCACTCGTTTTGGTATTCCTGATTGCTTAGTATTCGACAACGCTTCTTATTTCTCGTATCTTGAGATGAGTGAGTTCGCTTTGGAAAAAGGAATTAAATTGAAGTAGTCTGCTAGCTATTACCCCCAGGGCAATGGATTGGCAGAATCAACAAATAAGAACTTAATTAAAATCATCAAGAGAACGGTGGCTGAAAATCACAAAAATTGGCACAATGCATTGTTAAACGCGCTGTGGGCTGATAGGGTAATGCCAAAAGCTACTGTAGGTAACTCTCCCTTTTTTCTTGTTTATGGAAGAGAAGCAATTCTGCCACCACACATTCTTCTTCCTTCACTACAGTTGTCACAGAAAATTCGAGAAGAAGATTGTCCCCCTTTAGAAAACCGAATTAATGCTTTGATGAAGCTAGAAGAGATAAGAGCCCAAGCTGAACGTAAGTTAGATCAACATCAACTATTGGTTAAAAGTTGGTTCGATTCTAACTCTGCTTCTGATAGGAATTTCGAAGTAGGTGGCCTCGTCTTGAAATGGGATAAACCGCATGAGGGAAAGGGAGAGCACACAAAATTTCAAAACTTATGGCTTGGACCGTTTTTAATTGCTGAGAAGTTAGGTCCCAGTTCTTTCTGATTGCAGAATCTAGAGGGGCATCCTGACACCTATCCGGTGAATGGCCAAGCCCTGAAAAAATACTTTGCTTGATGACAACCCTTGTACATTATGTACACATTTTTCTTGGCTTGCTTTTTCTTTTGCTGTTTTGATTTGGATTTCTCTTTTTCGTTTATCAGTTTGTGTTTTTGCAAATACACATACCTGCATACTTGACTATTCAGACGAAGAAAATAGAAAATTCCTTCGCTGAAATGATTGCTAAGAAAATTGTATAAACATCAATTGTATACTTCTGAAATTTACCTCTATGATTGGCAAAAGTTTGATGTTTGAAAGAAGTTAACTGATTTCAATCTCTAACATAAGCTTGTTGCGATCATCCATTATCTTTTTACGCTATCCCTATTCCTTAAGGGAATGACTCAGAAGATGTCTCCCTGCCTTAGAAAGTTGGTTCTGTAAATGAAACATCTTTGAATCTTAATAAAGGACAGTTCTAAAAAATTCTGCTGAGGTCTAAAAAAAAAAAAATGTTAAAATATCATAATTTCCAGCGTCACCCCGCTCAACTATATAAAACAAAATAAATCATTAATAGAGCTGTGGGAAGTGCTTGTAAACCCGTCGGGATGTTGAACAGGTTTGCTGGCAGTGGGTAAATGCATGCATGACGCCAAGACAACTTCGTCGGGGTACTGAACAAGCCCGCTGGTAGCGAAGCAATGTCGGGTATGTGAAAATTTGCAAATAAGAAACCTCTTAACCTTAAAATGTCCTTTATTCTGATCCGGAACTTCTTGGCAGGATACGGATGTCAAAGTGGGTTAAATGGAAACCTGTCGAGGCTATGGACGCCTGCTGGCAGCAATGGCTCTGTCAACAGTATTGGAGATTTTATCTTTAATGTCGTGACTTGCTTGTCTTAAGACTGTTATCAGTTTTCATCCTTTAAACACTGCTGGAATATTTGGTTAATGATGATGTTTACACGATCTTCTGGTTGTTGTTTTTGAGTTTGAATTTTTCTTGTTATCCTAATCTGAATTTGTTCTTTTGGCAGAGATAACTGCTTCTACCAGTGTGTCGCCATTGTTGGCAGCCAATTCACATTTTTCTACTATCCTTATAAGCTGCCTACACCAGTGTTTTGCAAACCTTAACTTTTGTCGCAATTCTCGAATAAAATGACACTATTGTTTTATATGCGTTTGCACACTTACCTTTGTTCTTGATTTTCACGACTGAAAGCGTGAAAACTTGATTTGCAAAGTCACATTAAAATCGTTACTGAATTGTTATGATCTCTCTTGTTTATATGCTCATCGTGTTTTCAAATTTGTTTATCAATTGACAAGATTCCAAGATCATTATTCTTTTGACATTCTTATTCGTTAATGAGACTTCATTTACAAGACTGTGGTAATATTCTTTTGATTGAGTTTGTGATGCATTGGTGATTGGATTTATATGTTCTTTGATCGATTCACTTGATCATTGGTTTCATAAAAACACATTGGTGTTATGGTTAAACTCTTGATATAAATCGTTCTATACAACACATGTCACATAATCAAACCCTTGGTATTGGTTTCGATTCATTTTTTTGGTTTTGAAACTATAACTATTGCTCGCACGAATGTTTAATCCACTTACCATTGATTTCATTGGTTGATTGAATGGCATAATTGTTAACCTATACAATAATGGGTTGAATAGCTATTTGTGCCAGCGGTTGTACTGTAGATATGATTGTTTTGCATGTATGAACTAGCTCCACCACCTTCGCACGATATGTCATTAATGTCTACCCCTATCCCTGTTTCACCTTTGCTAGTTTTTGCGTATGTTATGATCCAAACCTTGGCTCGTTCACATTGCTCACCGCATGCTCCTGTCTATGGCACCGGTGGTGCGAATAGAGCCGAATGGTAGTCAAGCTCTGCTACTCTTTGATAGCACCCATAAGGATTTACAAGATAATGGTTGGCTCACGTTTGTACAGAGGTTCGAGGGTTTCGATCTATTTGCTGCACAACAATTCGCCCGTACCTTTGATGGGTGTAGGGCTAAAGTAGGTGACATTCAACTTGAACTCAATGAAGAATTCATAAGCTCTGCCACACGATTAGTAGCCATGGGCCAACGATGGTTTAAAAACTCTAAAGTTGATAAGGTGCCATGGCCTTTGCTATTCGTATCACAAAAGGTCACATCCTGTGACAAAGGTATGCCTATTTCCACACTTAAACCTAGGTGGCATGATCTTTTGATAATGGTTAAACAATTTGTGACCTATGAGGGTCGGTATGGATTGGTTTTTCTTTATCACCTTCGACTGTTGATGAATTTCATGGGTTATCCATTGAACATGCCATTTTACTTCCTATGTAGTCTTTACAAAATGGCTAAGAGGTTTAAACGCGAGAAGGCTGACAGCAGCTTGTTTCACCATGGCTTGATTAGACTCATCGTCATTCACCATTTAAACCTTCACGGCGATAATTGGCAAGCTTTTCTCTTTCGAAATAGCTTTTTTGATTCAGAGTCTGTCAAAATCAACAAATCCATGGTTAGTGAGACTATGGTCGGGCCACCCGTGCCTTTCCATGTCCTACTTCCCCCTCCCAAACCCTCGGCTGGCCCTGATATCAACCTACCGGACATCATAACAGACAAGGTGGAGGCTGTAAAGAAGCCTATGAGTAAGAAGGTCAAGGGTAACCCTACTGTCGATAGAAAAGGTAAAAAGAATGCTCGATTAATATAGAGACTTGCCTGGAATAAACCTAAGCCAAATGCTAAGCAAAAGCCCATAGTTCTCAGTGAGGACTCGAACTCCGATATCGAGCGCTTCCTAGCTGAAGAGTACCCTTTTTCCCAAGGCCTATGTATCGAGCCACCCTATGACTATGTATCTAATTTTCCCCCATGCCTAAAGAACAATCCTAATTACCCAGGAATCAAGCTTCATAATGAAACCCTCGGTGAGCTGAACAAACCCTCGACTGCTATTTCGAAGCCCAAGCAGACATCATGCAACCAATGTGATGTGTGGTTGGAGCGCTACTACACTGACGTTCCAGCATTACAATCGAAGATCAAATCTTTAGAGAACCAAGTTGCAGTACTGTTGAGAGAAAGGGACAGACTTCAAGCTAATGACAAGAAGCAGAAAACCACTGGTTCGATCGTTTTTAGGAATGTCGAATCGGCAACAGCCTTTGTCAATTCCAAATTATCGTGACCAAGTTGTTTTCTGATTATACAGGTATGAATTTCAATATCAATTTCGTTTTATGAATTGCTTGGATTAATATAATGAATTGGTTTTGGGTTTCGATTAGTTCTGTTCATTATTCAAAATGATTCTTTCATAGTTTGATTGTCAAAAACGGTTATGTTATGGATCCTGTACAATAGATTCTTTCTGTTAAAATCAAATATGGTTATGATTTGGTTATGCGATTTGGTCGTGCCCAGTTTAGCAAATGATTGGTTTTCATTGGGTTTGATTCGTTTTGAACAATTCTGTTGGTTTGAATTAATGTGATCAATGGGGTTTGTTTTCGTTTTGATTTTGATTGCATCTGACCTGTATAGGAGATTTTTGTGCTAAAATCAGAGCACTGCTATGTTGATTTGGTATGATTTTGTTGTGGTTGGATTCTATCGGCTCTTATTTAGTTCTTATGGTTTGATTTTGGAACGATTTCGTGGGTTTGAATTGGTATGATCCTCTATATGTGTTATGCGTCATTATTAGTGATTGGGTTGATAAATACGATGTAATCTAATAAACTCAAAACAACACTGTTGACTTCAATTAGCCATGAACGGCTCTGTTTTGTATTGAATTGATTTTCTCGTTTGAATTTGGATTACATTCGACCTGTGTTGAAGATCTATTTGCTAAAAATCGTGTGGCTATACTAATTGATATGATTTTCATAACGATTTTGTCAAACCGTTTCGATTCGTTCCTGTGTGCCACGATCAGCATTATCATTTGTATTTGTTTAATATACTTTTATCAATCTGAAGAAAAATCCTGTTGATTTCGTTTTGGATTTGAAAACGATTTTGTTAATAGAGAAGGTGACATAAACTATTGTGTGGAAAGTCTCTTAGCTGGTTACAGTTTGTGTTGATTTCAATTAGTTTAAGAAAACGATTTCATTCCTGTTGAATTATATGAGAGATTCTGTTGACCCGAATTAGGTGATAACGAGTTAAACATAGTGTATCCATCTCTGTTATCATTTGGTTGAATACGATTTAGTTTGTTCAATTTGCATACAAGTGTCGATTTGAATGATGCTTTTAGCAATCAAATATTTTTCAATAGTTTGAATATAGTTTTTTAAGATTCGAATTGATTTTGAAATGATTCTGTGTTCAATTCAGACCAGCTACAAAATCGCAAGATTCTGTAGCTAGTCTTAGAAATTAGATTTTTGTCAATTTTATTAATAAAATATCCTCTAATATTGTCTATTATTGTCCTTGTTCAGGTACATACGAATTGCAATGATCAATTTGGGCATGCTGTGAGAATATAGAAGATATTTGTGTGATATAGTTTTTATTTTTAAGTTGTTAGTTTGAGTTAGAAATAGAGACTTGGGATATTTTCCCAGATTTGTGTAAATTGTTTTGATAACTCCCACAAGGATGTTTTACCTTGTGGGAGGTCTTTAAATACTTGTCAATTTTTTGTAATAAACTCATCATCCTCACTGTGGGAGAACCAGACTATGGATTTATAATACAGACTGAGATGAAATTTGATGTCTTGTAACAGCTTTCGCTTTCAATATATCAAACTTTTGTTTCAAGTTTTATTCATATCATTTTGCAGTCGATTATAGACTACTTTAGCTATCGTAATCTATTGCAGGTTGATGTGATTTGATTAATGTGCAATCTATGTCCGATTTCTCTTATTTAAAAATACAGCAATTACTTTGTTTCAGTTAATGAATCACATATTTATCTTCTTCGTTAATTGAATCATTTTATACAAATCCTTGCACGCAGATTTATCTAAATGTTATGATTTGTAAATCATAAGATTGTTGTAACTTTTATGTCTTGTTTGTTCTGTTATTGATATTCAAAAGAGCATTGTTGCTTACTGTCTACTAGAGGTTGGTAGAGGATTGATGCGGGTTTCCTCCCATCGAATAGTTGAACTTGATTCATTACACATGACAAATTGGAAAGCGTTATCACAGGTTAGCTTATTAGTGTTATTTAAGTAATTTAGATAGATATATGTATAGCTTAGATTTATAGTTAGAGTTAGTATTTTAGTTTCTTAGCTTAGATAGTTAGTTTTTATTCTATTTCTTTATCATGAAACTATAAAATCAAAAAACAGTTTCGCTGTCTTAGGACAGTTTGCAATCGATTTTTGCAGGCTTTCCTCTAAATCTGTAATCTATAAATATTGTACATTTGTAATTAAGCTTTGATTCAATTGATAGTTGAATGTTAAATTTCATAGAATTATTATAGTATTAGTTAGTAAATTGTATATATTAATAGTTTAGATTTGTTTATTAGTTTGTTTTAATAGTTATTTTTCATTTAGATTAGTAAATTTATAGTAGTTTTCTTTTTGTTTTCTTAGGACTTAGATTGGCTAACGGAGCCGCTAAACCCGTCAGGGTGGGTTATCCCAAACGGCTTGGGTTATTTAGACAACCCCGGACCGGATCCACTCTCTCAGTTGACGGACGGTCAATTTCGCCCGTCAACACGGCGTTATGCTTTACGTCTAACAACTAGGTCAGAAGCATAACTCTTCTTGCTTTACATCTAACAATGAGGTCAGAAGCAAGGATCACACAACGTCATGCTTTACGTCTAACAGCGAGGTCAGAAGCATGACTCATCTTGCTTTACGTCTAACAGCGAGGTCAGAAGCAAGGAATACATCTACTC